>CANTUR010001247.1:0-28069 GCA_947683625.1 Mallotus nudiflorus
CTTTAATTTATATTATAATAATATATGAATATTATATTCAAGTCAATATACACCACATATTAAAATAATAATATTTACACACATACATATATAACACACATTATTTATTAAAACTATACAATATAAATTTAATTAAAATAACCCTAATTTATTTAAAAAGTGCATATAAGCATGTATATGTATGTATTTTAATATGACACTTAAAAATCGTGCATGGACTCATGTAAATTCACAAAACCGTCTAAAATAATTAATAATTATTTATTTAAGTTTTAATTTTCCCGAAAATAAAACTCTCGGAAAAATTTTATGTAAGAAACTTAAAATAATTAAAAATGACTTTAATAAATAATAAAATAATAAAAAATATATATATAAATTATTAACACTGCATATCCCGATGCAGTTTAAAATTATTTAAAAACTCGGAATATTACATTGAGGAACTCGATTTGGCCGAAAGTTGGTTCTTCCATCGTTCTTCACCATTCCGACCACAAAAATTGGTGATTTTGGTGCTGTTGGACTCTTGAGACTCCTTAGAGAATGATTCCAAGCTTCCTTTTGCCTAAAAATTTGATTTGGTAAGGTTTTAAGCTAGTTTCCAATTTCGGCCATTTTTGGTTCTTGATTTTTTTGAACTTTATTATTTTTGATTCAAGCTTAATTCCTTCACAAATATTTTTCCCCTTAGCTTAATCTACCTCTGAGATTTTTTGTGTAATTTTTGGAATTTATTTTGATTTTTGTGAATTTTTTATTATTTTATTATTTTCGTAAATTAATTAAATAAATTGTGAAATTTTGATTTTTAGTGTTTTTGGTGGTTGAAATTAATTTTAGAATTTAATTTATAATTTTTGTGATTTTTGTGTAATTTTTATAATTTTATTTAGTTTATGTCAATTTTGAAAATTTAGGTTAAATATATATTTTGTTAGTAATTATTGGTTAATTAGGTGTATTTGTTGATTTTATTGAATTATATGTTGATAAAATAATTTTAGAGTATTTATATAATTTTTATTGAATTTTTGAGTATTTTTAGTATAATATGTGAATTTTTATATACTAGGGGTATTTTGGTAATTTGGTAGTAATTTTAGTTGAATATTAAGTTTAATTGGTTTTAATAATTATTTGAAGAATAAAAATGATTTTTATAAAGTGATTTCTATTTTTAACTAATTAAAACTATTTTTTGAGAATTATTTTCAAATTATATATATAATATACTATTTTTGTAAATAAATGGGTTTTTAGTAATTTTTAGTATGTTTTTGGACTAATTGAGTAATTTGGATTTATAAAATGAATTTTCATTAATATTTGTGAATTTATTGAGATATATCAATTATTATTATTATTATTATATTAATATTAGGGTTTTTAAGTAAATATCGGTAAAATAATTATTTTTAATGTTTAAATATTTAAATTGTTATATTTTGGTATCAAAAGGGTATTTTTGGTATTTATGAAATTTTAATATATTTTGTGTATTTTATTGTGAATTGTGGACCTCAGTCGGTGGAATTTGCAGTTTGGGATTCCGACCGAGAGTTATGAGAATATATTGTGAAATCTATTTCGAAGTGTATTTTTCTTGCAGGACCGACTCTACTTTTTAAGTAGAGAGATGTCCGTTTTATAGAGGAGTTTCTTCCGAATTTTTGGTAGAATTCTCGTAAAATGTGACATCAGGTCTAATTCATATTCTCTATCTGTGTTTAGAATCCTAGATCGAGTCTCTAGAAGTTAAGTTAGAATTATACTGATTTTAGAATTATTATTTATTTGTTAGTTGCGCCGAGACTGAGGCCTAGTGGACCAGACTCGTCGGACCCATCTCGAGGAACGCACAACTGTGAGTTATTATGATATATATGCATTGCTTAGGTTTCATGTTTTAGACTTCTATGTCTTAAATATAAATTTTTGCATAATTGCCTATTTGAATGTTTAATATATTTTAGGTATACTTTTAGTATATTTTTGGTATATTATGAAATAAATGCATGTTTTCCTTTTTAATTAAATCTAGCTTTTTTTTAAATATATTATTGGTTTAATTTAATATGTTTCGTGATTTATTTGAGTTGATTATACGTATATATACCTAAAATATACTTAGTTTATTTTAGGTATATTTCTGGTATATATATGGTTTATTTGTTTATTTTAAATATCATTATGCATCATTTATTTTCCTGAATGTATGTTTTAATATAAATGAAGGATATCGATAGAACGTGCTTCCTAGTGGGCAACACTAGAACTGAGTACGTACCGGTGCGATAGATGCTAGGGTGAATTACTAACTTATTTGTGGAAATTATGACTTGATTGAGGTTAATGTGATTGAGAGTGTGATTGTTGGAGCTTGGTTAATCAAGTGTCTCGAGGCCAATCACACTGACAGTCAGACTGCTGGAGCTCAGTTGACTTAGTGTCTTGGGACTAGTCTACTGTCCAGTTGGACTAAGTGAATTATTTGGAACTAAGTGGGCCTGTATGGCTAAAGTGAGTTCTATTGATAGTTGAGGTTGCGAAAATATAGGGTTCTATTTGATCCTTCATAACTGATGATTTTCAATATTAAAATGATTTTTCTTTATATCTGTGTGTGTTTGCCTATATATATATATTTATTATACATACTATTGAGTATTTGCATTTGACATTTAGCTATGCATGTATATATATTATAATCATTCACTCAGCGAGGTCTGACTCCCCTCTTTTGATATTTTTTAGGAGAGTCATCTTCTTCAAACCTCAGTAGTAGACCTGTCCGCCAGGTTTCTTCATCTCCGGCTCTATTATGTAAATTGCTTACTTGAGTTTTATTTTGTACTCTAAACACTACAGTAGTAGTTGTATTTAAATCTGTTGAGAGTTGTATTTATATTTATGCATGTAAGAAGATTTTTCTTCAAAGTGTTTCTCTGAAGGTTGTATTAAAAGATTTCTATTTTATGATATTAAAGGATGTTGAGAATTTATTTTATTATTTGAGATTTGATTTCCGCTGAATAATATTTTATTTATTTTATTTTATTGTATGCTTTTATTTTTAAGGCTTGCTACGGGTTCCGGATTCGAAAGAATTTCCGTTCTCTAGCGCCGGTCATGACCCCTGTTTTGGATCGTGACAATATATCCCTTATTATAATGGGATACTAATATAAAATATCAGTTAATGTCTGTGTAGCCAATAAAAGAGATAGATTCTAGCTACAATGAATTAATAGTGACTGTTTTCATGTAAACAAAATTTCAAATTTAAACTATCATACATACAGTGATATAAAATTAGTTGGTGAGATTTTTTTTTAATCTTATAATTCTATTCAATTCATATTAATTGATTAGAATTTTAGTAAATTCTAAATATTAGTAATTTAAAAAAATTATAAGAAGGGCATATAAAATTGGAGAAATAGTTCTATAATTTTTTTATGTAATTTTTTTTATGAATGACATATTATTCATTACATTATCTGTAACATTAATGATTATCCTCTCTCTCCCTCTCTCTAGACTTCGGGTATGCGCACCAAAATAAATTTCTAAGTTACAATAATAAATTTAACGTATTTATTGTAGATCACTAGTCTATGTATTTGGTCCATATGTATTCGTATATCAGTGCTGACTAGTCTAAACCTAATTGATGTGGATCGATTTTCTTTTGCATCCCATAATAATAATAATAATAATAATAATAAGAATAATGATAAAAGGAGCATTTACTTTAAACAAACTTAATTTCCTAATCTAATTCTGAGGTATTTAATTTGATCAACTGCAACCCTCTAATTCTCCAAGATTCAATACATATATTTTAAAACAAGAAAATGACGCTCCATCAGTTTGGACCAAATGACAATTTGGTCCTCACACTTTTAATTTTGAAAAGGGCATCTTTAAAGAGTAAATTTTTTTTATTAATCTTATAATTCTATTCGATTTGAATTAATTGATTAAAATTTTAGTAAATTTTAAATATTAGTAATTTAGAAAAAATTTATAAAAGGGGCATATACAATTGGAGAAATAGTTTCATAATTTTTTTACAAATGACATTTATATGTGACATTAATAATTATACTAAATATATATATATATATAGCTTCCCCTTTGTCCTAACCTAGCTAGACTTTGGGTATGCGCACCAAAATAAATTTCCAAGTTACAATAATAAACTTCACGTATTATTTCTTATTATTATATATCACTAGTCTATATATTTGGTCCATATGTATCTCTTCATATATCATTGCTGACTAGTCTAAAGTCTAAACCTAATTGATGTGGATCCCATAATAATAATAATAAAAGGAGCATTTACTTTAAACAAGCTTAAACAAGCATTTACTTCTAGCCACATCCATGTATATAATAAGATTATTTTTATTTTTTTACAATTATGTACGCACATTTCCATTTTTTACAATTATGTATGCACCTTTCCTTATAGGAAGCCAATTAATTGGGGAAAAACTTTTTGTAAAACATCATAGGTAGCGATGTACTCACGATGTTAATTTTTATCCAAATTTATATCTTATTGAAAAATCGTATAACTGCAAATTAAGCTTTGTTGATATGATGGCATGTAAGTGGTGATGCACTAGTTTACACAAAAATGTCAAATGAAGAAACATATGTACCTACATATGGAATCACAAATCATTTAGAAAAGTAGTACCATAACCCAAACATTTTTCTTATATAAATAGGTAACATTTTATTGAAACTGAAGTAGTAGAGAACATTTGCACAATCCTACATGTGCTCAAGAAGTCTTAAAGCTCTCTTATTCTATATAAATATTAGTGATATATACCAATAAAATATTATTCTGAGGAACCAAATTAACTTCTGCTACGTATACTCTTCAAGGGCAGAAGATGACCTTATAATTGGTCCCAGTAGGGCAAGTGAACAAACTTGTGGGATCATCCTTAGGATAACTATAAGCATCAGGGCACCTTTCCTTGAAAAACCTTGAGAAATTTGTGGGTCCACATTTTCCAGAGTTGCAACAATGTTCCTCAGTCTTGAACACAGGACATGGACCGTTGCATCCTCCAGGAACCTTCAATTCTTTAGGACACTGCCCAATAATATCTGCAGTACATTTGATCACTCTTTTGCAACTTCCTGATGCTGAACTGAACTCCATAGGAACATTGAACCCATCAATATTTGATATATCGATGAAATCTTGATGTTGGTATTGATCCAATGCATATTCAGCTAACGTGTTAGGTGCTGCACCGTAGCCTTGGCAAACTAGGAGCCCATTACAGTCTCCTGTCTGACACTTGCCTTTCCCTGATGCATCAAATTGGCAATTGGTTCTAGCCCAAATGCGGGCTTGTGTAGTGCCGGGGTTAGCAGTAATGGTCCACGTTTCACCGGTGTTGAGCCGTCTGCCACCGCCAGGCTTGGCAGCTGCCCAAACTGGGTAAGAGCATTTGTTGGTAATGTCAAATTTGGCTGCATGAGTCAAGGGGAAATAAAGGGTAGCTAAACATAAGGTAAAGATAGGAAGGTATTTAAGGCAGCTCATTTTCTTGGTAGTGAGTTGAAGTGTAGACTGTAGTGTATGTGTTCTTCTATGTAGTAATGTGGTGAACAATGTGATGAGGATTGGGGGTATATATAGTAGTGGTGATGGCTTTTTTTTTTCTTATTTATTTTTTCTTTATTTATTGATCCTTTAAGTGTGTTAGAATTCTTTTTTTATTTATGTATTTATCTTTTTAGTATGTTAACAATTCTTGAAAGAGTGATGGCTTTAAAGGCACAACAATTTTTTAGTAAATTTTTGACTACTTATTTTAACTATTTATTGTGTATAGAAATTATTAATTTAAAGTGAAATAATATATTATAATATTCTATAGTTTATTGCTGAATTATTAATTAATACGTATAAATTAAAAAACTTTAATAAATAGCAAAAAGCTTTCTTACACTCAATCAGAAGATTTTTTTTTTTTTTCCTTTGGAATAGTTTGATAAAATTGAATAATATGTCCATTACGTAAGGGATTTTTTTTTTTTTTTTTTTAAAAAAGTAAGGAAGTTTTACTTAGCAGGAAAATGTTGAGAAACGATAACGTCTAATCTTTTGAGGATATGGTTTGGCATGACTTGACTAGTATAAGTCGGTAAATGGGGTTGCAGCTGCCCCATTCCCTCAGAAACTGGACTTTTATAAGTATCAACTAATGTTGTTTTCAATTTCATTCTAGAAAAAAAAAAATCTTGGTTTTATATATGCAAATTGCTATAAAAAAAATTATTCTTATAATTTTTAATTAATTATAAGATCAATTAATTAATTAAGGGACACCATGTTATCAAAATAAATAAATAAATAATCATTATAATAAATTATTAACTATAATTTTTTATCTTGAGATGAAATTGAAATCTAATAAAATTGATCCTCAGTGTCTGTTAGGCGGCAATCTGGACTAGATCTTCTGGTGCTTTACGTGAAGAGACTTTCTTTTGTTAATTTCAAAGTCAACCTTTTACTAACTGGGTTTTTTCTCCCGCAAATCATGCACCGTCTTAGGATGATGTTTAAGCAATTGGTGATATTTTAAAAACTTTTTTGAGGCCTTGTTAAGAAAAAAAAAAAAATCTTTTTGGCCTTTTTTTTTAGCATATCCTCTGTAATATCCTTGTTGACTAAACTTCCTTATTAATTTAATATAATTCCTCAGTTTAAAAATATTTATCATTTTAAGAAATTAATTTTTAATTTATATGTTATTTTAAAAAATAAAAAATTACTTATTTTTTTATTTCATTTTATTTTTTATCTTCATTTTAGTTATTTATTATTTTTTAAAAATATATTTTTAATTTATTTGTTATTTGGAAATATTAATCATATTATTATCACTTTTACTTTTATTTTGGTACAGACCACTTTGTATTTAGTATTTTATGAAACTCGATTAATTTAAATTCGATCAAGTAAGAATCATGAAAGGTGACAAAAGTTTATATCAAGAGTTTTAAGAGAAATTTATAAAAAATGTCCAATTTTTAGACTTATTTACTAAAATGCACCTGGTTTTCATTTCTTACATTTTTAGTTTAAGCTCTTTACTTACATACCCTTTATTTTTTCTTTTACCCCACATTATTTTCTCCTTTTTTTATTTTTTATTTTTTCCTCCTCCTCATTTTTTTTATTTTATCTTTATTTTTTTTATTTTTATTTATTTTATTTCTTATTCACCTGTGTTTCCTTCTCTTTTTTTAATTAACGAAAATTTAGACAATATCATTATTATTTGTCACAACCCAAACCAGGAGCCATGACCGGCATTAAGGAATATGAATTTTTTCGAATTGAGAACTTATAGCAAGCCTTAAAATAAAAGCATGCAATAAAATAAAGTAAATAAATATTCACCATAATTAAAATCTCAAATCAATATAATAAAAATAATTTCTTTCATATCATAACATAAAATATATTAATACAATATTCAGAGAAAAGTCTCTAAATTAAAATCACATACAGTAAATATAAAATATAATTCACTACTGATACAAAATATGACTACTGCAGTTTTCTAGAGTACAATATAAAATTAAGTAGATAATTTACATAAACGAGCCGAGGTGGAAGAAATCCGGCAGATGAGTCTATTACTGACGTCTGAAGAAGAAGACTTTCCTGTAAAAATATCAACTGAGGAGAGTCAGACCTCATTGAGTAAATTGTTATAATATATATACATGCATTTCCTACTGTCAAATGCAATCAAACATTCATATATAATAAATATATATACAAGCAATCCACATAGATGCTGAAAATCACTTACATAGTAATACTGAAAAAAACATAAGTTTATGAAGGATCAAATAGAATCCTATTTAATCACAACCTTAGTCAATCATAACGTCACTCTAGCCATGTAGGCTCACTTAATTCCAAATAAATTCACTTATTCCATATGGACAATAGACTGGCCCCGAGACACTAAGTCAACCGAGCTCCAGCAATCTGACTGTCAGTGTGATTGGCCCCGAGACACTTGGTCAACCGAGCTCCAACAATCACACCATCAATCACATCACATCTCAATCAAATTAATCATATCATTGCCAATCAAATCATAATTACCATAAGGATTCTCACTCAACCCTAAATCTATCGCATTGGTACATACATGGTCTTAATGCTGCCCACTAGGTAGCACATTCGATTGATATCCTTCATTTAAAATAAAACATACATTCGAAAAAATAAAAAATGTAGAATGACATTCATAATAGCAAAATAAACCATATATATACCAGAAATATACCTAAAATAAATTAAGTATATTTCAAGTATATATATGTCAAATAAATTCAAATCAATCATAAAATATACCAAAAATAAACCAATAATATACTTAAAACATGCTAGGTATATGTTGAAGATAAAACATGCATTTATTTAGAAATATATCAAAATATACTATATACCTAAAGTATACTAAACATTTTAATAAAACAATTTATGAATAAATACAATCAAAATATGAATATGTGCTAAAACATGCAACCTAAATGCAATGTACATATAAAATAACAACTCACAGGTTTGCGCTCCTCGAAACTGGTCTGACGGACCGAGTCCACTAGGTCTCGGGCTCAGCGCAACTAAACAAATAAAATAATAATAAAAATTAGAATAAATCTAACTTAAACCTCAAAAGAGACTCGATCTAAGATGTAATATCCCGTATTTTCAAACATTTTTACACTGTACCGGGATATGCAGTGTTAATAATTTTTGTATATATTACGATATTTTCATGAGTTGATATGTATTTAAAAACCTATTTTAATTATTGTGTATTATTTACAGTACTTTACGTAAAAGTTTCCCGGGACTTGCATTTTCGGGGAAATTTTCACGTAAATAATTTATTATTAATTATTTTAAATATATTTTCGGACTTGCATGAACTCATACGTATTTTTAAAATTACTAAACACCGTGTATGTGTGCGATATTTATTTAATTAGGGTTTAATATATATTACCCTAATATTTTATTTTTGTTTATTAATTTATTGTTATTTAATTATTTTTATTTATTATTAAATTTTAAAATATTAAATATTAAGTGTGTGGTGTATATTTAATGTGTTTAATTTAATATTATTTTAATATATAGTGTAAAGTATATATATATACATATTATAAGTCAAAAAAATCAATTTTTGGAAAATTACCGAATTGCCCCCGACTATCTCCTTCTTCCCCGATTTGCCTCCATCGCCGTTCTGGTCGCTGCCGTGCCGATTCCTTGCCGTTGGTGTGCCGTCCGGTGTGCCACCACCTTCCTCAGCCTCTTCCGCCGCCTGTAGAAGCTGTTTCCGGCGTCTGGAAGTGGATTTTGGCCGGAGAAGCCGAATTTCCTTCCACCATCGATCACGATGATTCTGGCCACCATTTTCGACACCGCCAGTCTCTTTCTTCTCCTTGAGCTCCGGTGAGTGTGATTCTAGCTTTGGTTTGAGCTTAAATGGTCTAGAATTGCTTAGGTTTTGAATTTTCCAATTCGGTCACATTAGGGTTTTTGATTTTTTTGAGCTTCGAATTGATTGATTCATGAAAACTACCTTCACAAATATTGATTCTAGTAGCTTAATCTAAATGTATGAATTTTTTTGGAATTTTTAGAGATTTTTTGGATTTTTGGGTATTTTTGAATATTTTAATATTATTTTCTAATTTTCGGAAATTAATTATTTAAATTATGAAATTGTGTTTTATGGTTAAATTAGGTATTTAAATGAATTATAAGATTTTATTTGGAATTTTTATGAATTTCTATGTATTTATTTTGAATTATTTGAGTTTATGTAATTTTGGGAAATTAGGGTTAAATGTGTTTTTATTTGAATTTAATTGGTTAATTGAGTTTAATTATTGATATTATTGATAAATATGTTGAGAAAAATAATTTTGGATAATTGTATAATTTTTGGTGAATTTTCGAAGTAATTTAAGTATATATATATATAGGGGTATTTTGGTAATTTTACCCTTAATTGGATAAAAATGTAATTTAATTGGTTTTAATAGTTATTTAAGGAATAAAAATGATTTCTACAAATTATTTAGTATTTTTAACTAATTAAAACTATTTTTCGTAAATTATTTTCAATTATATATATAATATATGGTTTTTCTAATAAAATGAGTTTTTATCAGTTTTTACAGTGTTTTAAGGTTAATTATGTAAATTTTACTTATAAAATGAATTTCTATGATATAAGGATATTTTTGGTATTTTCAATATTGTTCTGTGTTTGTGGACCCCGGTCGATAGACTGTAGGTTGGAGTCCGACCGAGGGGTTGTGGTTGAGTGTTGAGTTTGTTTTTCAAAGTGTGTTTCTTTGCAGGGTCGGCTCTACTCTTTGAGTAGAGAGATGTCCGTTTTACAGGGGAGGTTCTTGTAATATCCCGTGTTTTTAAAATATTTTTACACTGTACCGGGATATGCAGTGTCAATAATTTTTGTATATATATTACGATATTTTCACGAGTTGATATGTATTTAAAACCTATTTTAAATACTGTGTTTTATTTACAGTGTTTTACGTAAAATTTTCCCGGGACTTGCATTTTCGGGGAAATTTTCACGTAAATATTTTAATATTAATTATTTTAGATATATTTTCGGACTCGCATGAACTCTTGCGTATTTTTAAAATACTAAATAAAGCCTGTGTGTGTAAATATTTATTTAATTAGGGTTTAATATATTACCCTAATATTTTATTAATTATTTATTAGTTTTATTGTTATTTAATTATTTTTATTTAGTATAAATTATTAAAAATATTAAATTTTATGTGTATGGTGTATATTTAAAGTGCGTAATTTAATATTATTTTATTATATAGTGTAAAGTATATATATATACATATATACATTAAAAATTGTCAAAATTATAAAGTTTGGTTTATTTATGAAACTGCCCCCGAGCCTCCTTCTTCCCCGATCACCCTCCCTTTGCCGTCCGGTCGCTGCTACTGTCGTTCCCTTGCCGTGAGAGTGCCGTCCGGTGTGCCACCACCTTCCTCTAGCCGTTCCGCCGCCTGCAGAGCTCATTTTCGGCATTGGGGAAGCTTGGTATCGCCGGAAGCCGAAAGTTGCATCTTCTTCTTCCCTCGCCGATTCCGGCCACTGTTTTCGACACCGCCGGTCTTCATCGACTCCTTGAGCTCCGGTGAGTGTGATTCTAGCTTTGGTTTGAGCTTAAATGGTCTAGAATTGGTTAGGTTTCGAATTTTTGAATTCGGTCACATTAGGGTTTTTTATTTTTTTGAGCTTCGAATTGATTGATTCATGAAAACTCCCTTCACAAATGTTGATCCCAGTAGCTTAATCTACATGTATGAATTTTTGTAGAATTTTTGGAGATTGTTTGGATTTTTGAATATTTTAATATTATTTTCTAATTTTTGGAAATTAATTATTTAAATTATGAAATTGGGGTTTATGGTTAAATTAGGTGTTGAAATGAATTATAGGAATTTATTTGGAATTTTTATGAATTTCTAAGTATTTATTTTGAATTATTTGAGTTTATGGAATTTTGGGAAATTAGGGTTAATTATGTTTTTATTTGAAATTAATTGGATAATTGAGTTTAATTATTGATATTATTGATAAATATGTTGAGAAAATTAATTTTGGATAATTTTATAATTTTTGGTGAATTTTTGAAGTAATTTTAGTATATTTATATATATAGGGGTATTTTGGTAATTTTACCCTAAATTGGCTAAAAATGTAATTTAATTGGTTTTAATAGTTATTTAAGGTATAAAAATGATTTCTACAAATTATTTGGTATTTTTAACTAATTAAAACTATTTTTCGTAAATTATTTTCAATTATATATATATTATACGATTTTTCTAATAAAATGAGTTTTTATCGGTTTTTACAGTGTTTTAAGGTTAATTATGTAATTTCTACCTATAAAATGTATTTCTGTGATTTAAGGGTATTTTTGGTATTTTCTGGAATTATTCTGTGTTTGTGGACCCCGGTCGGTAGACTGTAGTTTGGAGTCCGACCGTGGGATTTTGATTGTGCTTTGTGTAGTTTTTCGAAGTGTGTTTCTTTGCAGGGTCGGCTCTACTCTTTTGAGTAGAGAGATGTCCGTTTTACAGGGGAGGTTCTGTCGAATTTTTGGTAGAATTCTCGTAAAACGTGATGTCCAGTCGAACCCTAATTCTGTTTTCGTATTTAAATACTCTAGATCGAATTCTAGGATTTCTATTAGGGTTATTCTGATTTTTGTCGTTATTGTTTGTTTAGTTGCGCCGAGACCGAGGACTAGTGGTCCAGGCCCGTCGGACCCGTCTCATGGAGCGCACTAGGTGAGTTACTATACTATATATATATGCTTAGGATGCATGATTTAGAAATATATATTTTATTTTGATTAAAATGCATAAATAATGTGATTTGTATTTAGGTATATTTTTGGTTTATTTTTGTTATATATTAAATTATATACATGTTTTGTAAATAAAATATATTTAAAATGTTTTTAAATATATTTCTAGCTTAAGTTATACTTTGATTGAATTCATTTGACGTATATATACTCGAAATATACCTGGTTTACTTTTGGTATATTTCCGGTATATATATGGTTTATATTGTTATTTCATTTTAATTCATGCATCATTTATTTGTGAATGTATGTTTTATATTTATTAATAAAGGATATCGATAGAACGTGCTACCTAGTGGGCAGCACTAGGACCGAGTACGTACCGGTACGCCTATAGTATTTAGGCTATATTACTAACCATTTGTGGATATTGATTGAATGTAATTATTTGATGTGTGAGATATGGTTTGAGGGTGTGATTGCTGGAGCTCGGTTGACCAAGTGTCTCGGGGCCAATCACACTGGCAGTCAGACTGTTGGAGCTCGATTGACTTAGTGTCTCGGGGCCAGTCTACTGTCCAAATGGAATAAGTGGACATATTTGGAATAAGTGAGCCTATATGGCTAGAGTGTTGTCTAACACTATTTCCGAGGTTGCGATATTCTAGGGTTCTATGTGATCCTTCATAAAAGATGAATTTTAATAAAATATATATAAAAATGATTTTCTGCATTTGTGTGAAATTGCCTGTATATATATACTTATTGTATATACTGTTGACTGTATGCATTTTCATTTAGTATGTATGTATATATATTATAGTAATTCACTCAGTGAGGTATGACTCCCCTCCGTTGACTATTTTTCAGGAGAGTCAACTTCTTCAGACCTCAGTAGCAGGTCGATACGCCGGATTTCTTCCGCCCCGGCTTCTTTATGTAAATTATCTACTTGAGTCTTATTTATTTTATCTAGACACTGCAGTAGTTGTGAATTAAAGTATTGGATTTCATGTATTTTATTTAAAGAGATGTATTATATTGAAAATGGATTTGTAAAAAAAAGATTATATATATATATATGAGATGAGGTTTGATCAAATCCAGTGATGAGAATGTTATTATTATATTTATGATTTTTTATTTCCGCTGCATATAATATTGTTATTGTTATTATTGCATATTTTATTTTATTTTTAGGCTTGCTACGGGTTCCGGATTCGAAAGAATTCCCGTTCCCTAGCGCCGGTCATGGCCCCTGTTTTGGGTCGTGACAAAGTTGGTATCAGAGCGGAGTTCTGTGTCAGGGCTTAGTTATGTGAGTCGTGGCCCTAGTTTTAAAGTTGTGTTTTCTGTTGAACTACTGCAGTGAATTAGGTTCGAGTATGTCTTGATAAGTATTCCTTGCTTAGCTTTCAGCGTTATTCCTCCATTGTCTGTTTTGTCTGAATCTTTTCGTTTGTCTTTTCAGTATGAGGAGGCGAGCGCATGTCGCTCCACCGGTCGTTGAGGCCGAGGATGATGAGTCTTTTTCAGGACGAGGTTTTACCTCCTGAGCAGCCAGTTAGACGTAGAGGTCGTGGCAGAGGTAGACCTCGAGGAGCGGCAGGTCGCCGTAGGCAGAGAGAGTTACAAGACGAGGAGCCTGTTGAGCCTGAGTTTGATGTTCCTATTCCTCCTGTTGTTCAGCCTGCCTATTAGCAAGGTATGTCTGATCCTGAGGCAGCTTTGTTCTATGCCCGAGTTGGTAGGATTGCGTTTGACGGTACTTTCGATCCATTAGATTTTCTACATGCGATTGAGACTAGGACTCGGACTGCTCATACCGAGTACCAGCGGATCATGATCGTAGAGTTGTCTATTGAGGGACCAGCCTTAGATTGGTTCATTCAGATGATCCAGCCCTATATGATGACGATGACTTGGGCTTAGTTTTGAGAGCGGTTTTTAAGGAGATTCTGTCCAGAGCCTCTTCGTTTGAGCTATCGTCTCCGTCTGACCAGTATTTCTCGTGGAGATCGATCTGTAGAGGAGTATACCCGAGAGTTTCTTCATCTGGGTAGATACGCTGAGGATCTGATGTGAGATTAGTATTTCGCGGTTACTACGTACGTTACTGGTTTGGGTTCTGCTTTTGCTGGTATACCTACAGCAGGCCTTACTCTCGAGTCTGTGATTGAGTTAGCCAAGGAGATTAAGTTGAGGCTATTTAGGCAGGGAGCGATGCCTGATTATTACCAGCTAGGAGTTCAGTCGAGTGGATTGCAGGCTACTCCGTACTCTAGTTTTCATGTTGGTTCGAGTAGTCAGCAGCGAGGTCCGACTCAGCAGAGTCAGAGACAGCAGCAGCGAGTGCATCGGAGCAGTAGATATGGCCGTAGAGGTCAGCGTAGATCATTCAGATTCGGGTCAGGTGCTTCGAGCAGCAGTAGTGGTCGTAGTTTTGGATCAGCGGCCAGTGTTTGCCAGACTTGCGGTAGAGTCCATCAGGGATCGTGTTATCTGACACCACTGACATGCTTCAGATGCGGGCAGACAGGACATTTTGCTAGATCGTGTCCTTATTCTGGGTATCAGCAGCAGCAGATTCTGCGATTCCCACAACAGTCGATTGCTAGTGCTGCACCCGTGCCATTTCAGTTACCACCAGCCCAGCATCAGAGTTCCACTCAGTTTGTTCCACAGCAGAGTCATGGTAGAGGTACTAGAGGAGGTGCCAGAGGTATTGGCCAGGCTTCTACCAGTCAGCAGGGAGGTCGAGGTCAGGCCAGAGTCTTCCATCTGACTCCGCAGGATGCTCAGGCATCTAATGCAATCGTGGCAGGTATTGTTTTTGTTTGTTACCTGGATGCATGGGTTTTGTTTGATCCGGGTGCGACGCATTCATTTGTTTCTCCTGTTTTTGCTTCTAAATCTTATTGGCAAGCTTCGAGGATGGCTTTTCCTTTGTCCGTTGCCACTCCTCTGAGCGATTCTTTGGACACTGATATTGTTCTTTCTGGTTGTCCAGTTCTCGTGGGAGATAGAGAATTACCCGCCGACTTGATTTTGTTGGATGTGATGGAGTTTGATGTTATTTTGGGAATGGATTGGTTATCTCAGCACTATACCGTGGTAGATTGCAGGAATAAAGAGGTGACTTTCAGAATTCCTGGTGAAGAAGATTTTAAGTTTGTTGGTGATAGGAGTTCAGCACCTCAGAATCTTATTTCTGTTATTACGGCTAGGAAGTTATTGAGGAAAGGTTGTCAGGGATATTTGGCATTGGTCAGGGATACGTCAGTGGAGAAGTTGTTACTCACAGATGTTCCTGTTGCTTGTGAGTTTCCGGATGTTTTTCCCGAGGAGTTGCCAGGTTTACCACCTCACAAAGAGATTGAGTTCTGTATAGATGTGGTTCCAGGTACTACTCCTATATCTATGCCACCCTATCGTATGGCTCCTGCAGAGTTGAAAGAGTTGAAGGAGCAGTTGCAAGAGTTGTTGGATAAAGGTTTCATTAGACCTAGTGTTTCTCCTTGGGGTGCACCAGTCCTATTTGTGAAGAAGAAGGATGGTACCCTGAGACTGTGCATTGACTACAGAGAGCTGAATAAGGTGACAGTGAAGAATAAGTATCCTCTCCCGAGGATAGATGATTTGTTTGACCAGCTACAGGGTGCACAGTTCTTTTCTAAGGTCGACTTAAGGTCGGGTTATCATCAGTTGTGGATTAGTGAAGCTGATATTCCTAAGACAGCGTTCCGCACTCGATATGGCCATTATGAGTTTCTGGTGATGTCTTTTGGTTTGACTAATGCACCAGCAGCTTTTATGGACTTGATGAATAGGGTATTCAGACCATTTGTGGATCAGTTTGTAGTAGTCTTCATTGATGATATACTGGTATATTCGAGGAGTATGGAAGAGCATGTATATCACTTGAGGATTGTACTACAGACATTGAGAGATCATCAGCTTTATGCTAAATTCTCAAAGTGTGATTTCTGGATGGAGAGTGTTTCTTTTCTTGGACACGTAGTGTCTAAAGAAGGTATTCAGGTTGATCCACAGAAGATTGAGGTAGTGTCTGAATGGCCTAGACCTACTTCTGTCACAGAGATTCGGAGTTTTCTGGGTTTAGCCGAGTATTATAGGCAGTTTGTGCAGGATTTTTCCAGGATTACAGCCCCTATGACTCGCTTGACTCAGAAGAATGTTAGATTCGAATGGTCAGAAGCTTGTGAGAATAGTTTTCAGTTGTTGAAGGAGAAGTTGACCACAGCGCCAGTATTAGCTTTGCCTAATAGTGTGGATAAGTTCACAGTTTACTGTGATGCCTCTAGAATTGGTCTTGGTTGTGTGTTGATGCAGAATGGAAGAGTGATAGCCTATGCTTCGAGGCAGTTGAAGAAGCATGAGCAGAACTATCCTACACATGATCTTGAGATGGCTGCAGTGATCTTTGCTTTGAAGATTTGGAGACATTATTTGTACGGGGTGACTTGTGAGATATTTACTGATCACAAGAGCCTTAAGTACATTTTTCAGCAGAGAGATCTGAATTTGAGGTAGAGGAGATGGTTGGAATTGTTGAAGGATTATGATTGCGAGATCTTATATCATCTGGGTAAAGCTAATGTGGTAGTAGATGCCTTGAGTAGGAAGTCCTCAGGTAGTCTTGCTCACATCAGTGTTGAGAGGAGACCATTGATCCAGGAATTGCATCTGATGGTGGATCAAGGTCTGATGATGAAGATCAGTAGATCAGGTGGACTGCTAGCTCAGTTTAAAGTGCGATCTGTACTGAGGGATAGGATTAAAGCAGCTCAGAGTCGAGATCCTATTCTGGAAGAGCTTGCAGAGAATGTCAGAGCAGGGAAGTTCACTGATTTCACACTTGATGATGATGGTGTGTTGTGGATCAGTGGTAGATTGTGTGTTCCTGATGTGGATGATTTGAGAGAGGAGATTTTAGAGGAAGCACATTCTACAGCCTACAGCATTCATCCAGGTGTTACTAAGATGTACCACAGTATTAGAGATCTATACTGGTGGGACGGATTGAAGAAAGATGTCGCTGATTATATTGCTAAGTGTCTGACATGTCAGCAAGTGAAAGCCGAACATCAGAAGCCTTTTGGGAAGCTTCAGCCTCTTCCTATTCCCGAGTGGAAGTGGGAAAGGATAGCTATGGATTTTGTGGTCGGTTTACCTCGTTCGAAGGATGGATACGATTCCATCTGGGTGATTATAGACAGATTGACGAAGTCTGCACATTTCTTGCCTATGAAAGCCACATATTCAGTTGCTAGATTAGCGAAGTTGTATGTGAAGCATATTGTGTGCCTTCATGGAGTACCTGTGTCCATTGTGTCAGATAAAGGTTCGGTGTTTACTTCTCGTTTTTTGCAGAAGTTGCAGGAAGCGATGGGCACTAGGTTGGATTTCAGTACTGCTTTTCATCCTCAGACAGATGGTCAGTCTGAGAGGACGATCCAGACACTGGAAGATATGTTGAGGATGTGTGTCTTGGATTTGGGAGGTAGCTCGGATGATCATTTTTCACTTGTTGAGTTTACATATAATAACAGCTACCATAGCAGTATTGGCATGGCACCGTATGAGGCTTTGTATGGAAGGAAGTGTAGATGCCCTTTGAGTTGGGATGAGATTGGTGAGAGAGCTTTGACTGGACCTGAGATGGTTCAGGATGCTGCAGAGAAAGTCGTCGTGATTAAGCGAAGATTAGAGACCGCAGTTAGCAGACAGAAGAGTTATGCGGATCCTAGGCACAGAGATGTAGAGTTTCAGGCTGGAGATTTTATTTTTCTGAAAGTATCTCCGATGAAGGGTGTGATGAGATTTGGCAGGAAGGGTAAGTTAGCACCGAGATATATTGGACCGTTTGAGATTCTGGAGAGAGTTGGCACTGTTGCATATCGGTTGGATTTGCCTCCGAGTATGTCACAGGTGCATCCAGTATTTCATATCTCGATGTTGAGGAAGTATATCTCAGATCCTTCTCACGTGTTGCAGCCAGGCAGTGTAGAAGTGAGTGAAGATTTGACGTTTGTGGAAGAACCTGTGGCGATTGTTGATTATCAAGTTCGACAGTTGCGATCGAAGCAGATTCCGATGGTCAAGGTTCTGTGGCGTAGTGACAGAGTTGAGGAGCATACGTGGGAGACTGAAGCTGAGATGCGAGCTTCTTCCCCGTATCTCTTTCCTTCTTGATCCTGTAATCTTGTTTTCTGGAATTCGGGGACGAATTCTTGTAAGGGGGGAAGATTGTAATATCCCGTGTTTTTAAAATATTTTTACACTGTACCGGGATATGCAGTGTCAATAATTTTTGTATATATATTACGATATTTTCACGAGTTGATATGTATTTAAAACCTATTTTAAATACTGTGTTTTATTTACAGTGTTTTACGTAAAATTTTCCCGGGACTTGCATTTTCGGGGAAATTTTCACGTAAATATTTTAATATTAATTATTTTAGATATATTTTCTGACTCGCATGAACTCATGCGTATTTTTAAAATACTAAATAAAGACTGTGTGTGTAAATATTTATTTAATTAGGGTTTAATATATTACCCTAATATTTTATTAATTATTTATTAGTTTTATTGTTATTTAATTATTTTTATTTAGTATAAATTATTAAAAATATTAAATTTTATGTGTATGGTGTATATTTAAAGTGTGTAATTTAATATTATTTTATTATATAGTGTAAAGTATATATATATACATATATACATTAAAAATTGTCAAAATTATAAAATTTGATTTATTTACGAAACTGCCCCCGAGCCTCCTTCTTCCCCGATCACCCTCCCTTCACCGTCCGGTCGCTGCTACTGCCGTTCCCTTGCCGTGAGAGTGCCGTCCGGTGTGCCACCACCTTCCTCTAGCCGTTCCACCGCCTGCAGAGCTCATTTCCGGCGTCGGGGAAGCTTGGTATCGTCGGAAGCCGAAAGTTGCATCTTCTTCTTCCCTCGCCGATTCCGGCCACCGTTTTCGACACCGTCAGTCTTCATTGACTCCTTGAGCTCCGGTGAGTGTGATTCTAGCTTTGGTTTGAGCTTAAATGGTCTAGAATTGGTTAGGTTTTGAATTTTTGAATTCGGTCACATTAGGGTTTTTTTTTTTATTTTTTTGAGCTTCGAATTGATTGATTCATGAAAACTCCCTTCACAAATGTTGATCCCAGTAGCTTAATCTACATGTATGAATTTTTGTAGAATTTTTGGAGATTGTTTGGATTTTTTAATATTTTAATATTATTTTCTAATTTTTGGAAATTAATTATTTAAATTATGAAATTGGGGTTTATGGTTAAATTAGGTGTTGAAATGAATTATAGGAATTTATTTGGAATTTTTATGAATTTCTAAGTATTTATTTTGAATTATTTGAGTTTATGGAATTTTGGGAAATTAGGGTTAATTATGTTTTTATTTGAAATTAATTGGATAATTGAGTTTAATTATTGATATTATTGATAAATATGTTGAGAAAATTAATTTTGGATAATTGTATAATTTTTGGTGAATTTTTGAAGTAATTTTAGTGTATTTATATATATAGGGGTATTTTGGTAATTTTACCCTAAATTGGCTAAAAATGTAATTTAATTGGTTTTAATAGTTATTTAAGGTATAAAAATGATTTCTACAAATTATTTGGTATTTTTAACTAATTAAAACTATTTTTCGTAAATTATTTTCAATTATATATATATTATACGATTTTTCTAATAAAATGAGTTTTTATCGGTTTTTACAGTGTTTTAAGGTTAATTATGTAATTTCTACCTATAAAATGTATTTCTGTGATTTAAGGGTATTTTTGGTATTTTCTGGAATTGTTCTGTGTTTGTGGACCCCGGTCGGTAGACTGTAGTTTGGAGTCCGACCGTGGGATTTTGATTGTGCTTTGTGTAGTTTTTCGAAGTGTGTTTCTTTGCAGGGTCGGCTCTACTCTTTTGAGTAGAGAGATGTCCGTTTTACAGGGGAGGTTCTGTCGAATTTTTGGTAGAATTCTCGTAAAATGTGATGTCCAGTCGAACCCTAATTCTGTTTCCGTATTTAAATACTCTAGATCGAATTCTAGGATTTCTATTAGGGTTATTCTGATTTTTATCGTTATTGTTTGTTTAGTTGTGCCGAGACCGAGGACTAGTGGTCCAGGCCCGTCGGACCCGTCTCGTGGAGCGCACTAGGTGAGTTACTATACTATATATATATATGCTTAGGATGCATGATTTAGAAATATATATTTTATTTTGATTAAAATGCATAAATAATGTGATTTGTATTTAAGTATATTTTTGGTTTATTTTTGGTATATATTAAATTATATACATATTTTGTAAATAAAATATATTTAAAATGTTTTTAAATATATTTCTAGCTTAAGTTATACTTTGATTGAATTCATTTGACGTATATATACTCGAAATATACCTGGTTTACTTTTGGTATATTTCCGGTATATATATGGTTTATATTGTTATTTCATTTTAATTCATGCATCATTTATTTGTGAATGTATGTTCTATATTTATTAATGAAGGATATCGATAAAACGTGCTACCTAGTGGGCAGCACTAGGACCGAGTACGTACCGGTACGCCTATAGTATTTAGGCTATATTACTAACCATTTGTGGATATTGATTGAATGTAATTATTTGATGTGTGAGATATGGTTTGAGGGTGTGATTGCTGGAGCTCGGTTGACCAAGTGTCTCGGGGCCAATCACACTGGCAGTCAGACTGCTGGAGCTCGGTTGACTTAGTGTCTCGGGGCCAGTCTACTGTCCAAATGGAATAAGTGGACATATTTGGAATAAGTGAGCCTGTATGGCTAGAGTGTTGTCTAACACTATTTCCGAGGTTGCAATATTCTAGGGTTCTATGTGATCCTTCATAAAAGATGAATTTTAATAAAATATATATAAAAATGATTTTCTGCATTTGTGTGAAATTGCCTGTATATATATACATATTGTATATACTGTTGACTGTATGCATTGTCATTTAGTATGTATGTATATATATTATAGTAATTCACTCAGTGAGGTCTGACTCCCCTCCGTTGACTATTTTTCAGGAGAGTTAACTTCTTCAGACCTCAGTAGCAGGTCGATACGCCGAATTTCTTCCGTCCCGGCTTCTTTGTGTAAATTATCTACTTGAGTCTTATTTATTTTATCTAGACACTGCAGTAGTTGTGAATTAAAGTATTGGATTTCGTGTATTTTATTTAAAGAGATGTATTATAGTGAAAATGGATTTGTAAAAAAAAGATTATATATATATATGAGATGAGGTTTGATCAAATCCAGTGATGAGAATGTTATTATTATATTTATGATTTTTTATTTCCGCTGCATATAATATTGTTATTGTTATTATTGCATATTTTATTTTATTTTTAGGCTTGCTACGGGTTCCGGATTCGAAAGAATTCCCGTTCCCTAGCGCCAGTCATGGTCCCTGTTTTGGGTCATGACAGTTCTGTCGGATTTTTGGTGGAATTCTCATAAAACGTGATACCAGTCGAACCCTAATCTCAATTCTGTGTTTAATACTCTAGATCGAATTCTAGGATTTTCTGTTAGGTTTATTCTAATGTCTGTCGTTATTATTTGTTTAGTTGCGCCGAGACCGAGGGCTAGTGGACCAGGCCCATCGGACCCATCTCGTGGAGCGCACTAATTTGTGAGTTGCTATTTTATATATATATGCTTTAGGATGCATTATTTAGAAATATACGTTTTATTTTGATTAAAATGCATAAATAATGTGATTTGTATTTAAATATATCTTTGGTTTATTTTTGGTTTATATTAAATTATATGCATGTTTTATTAATGAACTGTGTGTAAAATGTTTTTAAATATATCTCTAGTTTATTTTGTAATTTAACTGGATTTATTTGACGTATATATACTCGAAATATACCTGGTTTACTTTTGGTATATTTCCAGTATATATATGGTTTATATTGTTATTTCATTTTAATTCATGCATCATTTATTTGTGAATGAATGTTTTATATTATTAATGAAGGATATCGATAGAACGTGCTACCTAGTGGGCAGCACTAGGACCGAGTACGTACCGGTACGGCTATAGTATTTAGGCTATATTACTAACCATTTGTGGATATTGATTGAATGTGATTATTTGATGTGTGAGATATGGTTTGGTGGTGTGATTGCTGGAGCTCGGTCGACCAAGTGTCTCGAGGCCAATCACACTGGCAGTCAGACTGCTGGAGTTCGGTTGACTTAGTGTCTCGGGGCCAGTCTACTGTCCAAATGGATTAAGCGGATATATTTTGGATTAAGTGAGCCTGTATGGCTAGAGTGTTGTCTAACACTATTTTCAAGGTTGCGATAATCTAGGGTTCTATGTGATCCTTCATAAACTGTGATTTTCAATAAAAATATATAAAAATGATTTTTACTGCATCTGTGTGAATTTGCCTGTATATATACATATTATATATAGTGTTGATTGTGTGCATTGTCATTTAGTGTGTATGTATATATATTATAGTAATTCACTCAGTGAGGTATGACTCCCCTCCGTTGACTATTTTTCAGGAGAGTCAACATCTTCAGACCTCAGTAGCAGGCCTGTACGTGATTTCTTCTGCCCCGGCTTCTTTGTGTAAATTACTTATTTGAGTCTTATTTTTATGTAATCTAGACACTGCGGTAGTTGTAAATTAAATATTGGGATTTCATGTATTTATCTATATGAGATTTTGTATTATTTGAACTGGATTTGTATAAAGAGATTTATATATGAGATGAGATCTGATTTAAATCCAGTTGGTGAAATGATATTGTAATATTTATGATTTTTATTTCCGCTGCAAGTTTAATATTGTTATTATTATTGCATGTTTATTTTATTTTTAGGCTTGCTACGGGTTCCGGATTCGAAAGAATTCCCGTTCCCTAGCGCCGGTCATGGCCCCTGTTTCGGGTCGTGACAAAGTTGGTATCAGAGCGGAGTTCTGTGTCAGGGCTTAGTTATGTGAGTCGTGGCCCTAGTTTTAAAGTTGTGTTTTCTGTTGAACTACTGCAGTGAATTAGGTTCGAGTATGTCTTGATAAGTATTCCTTGCTTAGTTTTTTGCATTATTCCTTCGTTGTCTGTTTTGTTTGAATCTTTCCGTTTGTCTTTTCAGTATGAGGAGGCGAGCGCGTGTCGCTCCACCGATCGTTGAGGCCGAGGATGATGAGTCTTTTCAGGATGAGGTTTTACCTCCTGAGCAGCCGGTTAGACGTAGAGGTCGTGGCAGAGGTAGACCTCGAGGAGCAGCAGGTCACCGTAGGCAGAGAGAGTTACAGGACGAGGAGCCTGTTGAGCCAGAGTTTGATGTTCCTGTTCCTCCAGTTGTTCAGCCTACCTATCAGCAGGGTATGTCTGACCCTGAGGCAGCTTTGTTTTATGCCCGAGTTGGCAGGATTGCTTTTGACGGTACTTCCGATCCATTAGATTTTCTGCACGCGATTGAGACGAGGACTCGGACTGCTCATACCGAGTATCAGCGGATCATGATTGTCGAGTTGTCTGTTGAGGGACCAGCCTTAGATTGGTTCATTCAGATGATCCAGCCTTATATGATGACGATGACCTGGGCTCAGCTCCGAGAGCGATTTATGAGGAGATTCTGTCCAAAGCCTCTTCGTTTGAGCTATCGTCTTTGATTGACCAGTATTTCTCGTGGAGATCGATCAGTTGAGGAGTATACTCGAGAGTTTCTTCGTCTGGGTAGATATACAGAGGATCTGATGCGAGATCAGTATTTCATAGTCACTACATATGTTACTAGTTTGGGTTCAGCTTTTGCTGGTATGCCTACAGCAGGCCTTACTCTCGAGTCTGTGATTGAGTTAGCCAAGGAGATTGAGTTGAGGCTAGTTAGGCAGGGAGCGATGCCTGATTATTATCAGCTAGGAGTTCAGTCGAGTGGATTGCAGGCTACTCCGTATTCAAGTTTTCATGTTGGATCAAGTAGTCAGCAGCGAGGTCCGACTCAGCAGAGTCAGAGACAGCAGCAGCGAGTGCATCGGAGCAGTAGACATGGCCGTGGAGGTCAACGTAGATCGTTCAGATTCGAATCAGGTGCTTCGAGCAGCAGTAGTGGTTGTAGTTCTGGATCAGCCGCCAGTGTTTGTCAGACTTGTGGTAGAGTCCATCAGGGACCGTGTTATCTGACACCACTGACATGCTTTAGATGCGGGCAGACAGGACATTTTGCCATGATCCACAGAAGATTGAGGCAGTGTCCGAGTGGCCTAGACCTACTTCTGTCACAGAGATTCAAAGTTTTCTGGGTTTAGCCGAGTATTATAGGCGATTTGTGCAGGATTTTTCTAGAATTGCAGCCCCTATGACTCGCTTGACTCAGAAGAATGTTAGGTTCGAGTGGTCAGAAGCTTGTGAGAATAGTTTTCAGTTGTTGAAGGAGAAGTTGACCACAGCGCCAGTGTTAGCTTTGCCTAATAGTGTGGATAAGTTCACAGTTTACTGTGATGCTTCTAGAATTGGTCTTGGTTGTGTGTTGATGCAGAATGGAAGGGTGATAGCCTATGCTTCGAGGCAGTTGAAGAAGCATGAGCAGAACTATCCTACACATGATCTTGAGATGGCTGCAGTGATCTTTGCTTTGAAGATTTGGAAACATTATCTGTACGGGGTGACTTGTGAGATATTTACCGATCACAAGAGCCTTAAGTACATTTTTCAGCAGCGAGATTTGAATCTAAGGCAGAGAAGATGGTTGGAACTGTTGAAAGACTATGATTGCGAGATCTTATATCATCCGGGTAAAGCTAATGTGGTAGCAAATGCCTTGAGTAGGAAGTCCTCAGGTAGTCTTGCTCACATCGGTGTTGAGAGGAGACCATTGATCCAGGAGTTGCATCTGATGGTGGATCAAGGTCTGATGATGAAGATTAGTAGATCAGGTGGACTGCTAGCTCAGTTTAAAGTGCAATCTGTACTGAGGGATAGGATTAAAGCAGCTTAGAGCCGAGATCCTATTCTAGAAGAACTTGCAGAGAATATCAGAGCAGGAAAGTTCACTGATTTCACACTCGATGATGATGGTGTGTTGTGGATCAGTGGTAGATTGTGTGTTCCTGACGTGGATGATTTGAGAGAGGAGATTTTAGAGGAAGCACATTCTACAGCCTACAGCGTTTATCCAGGTGTTACTAAGATGTACCACAGTATCAGAGATTTATACTGGTGGGACGGATTGAAGAAGGATGTTGCTGATTATGTTGCTAAGTGCTTGACGTGTCAACAAGTGAAAGCCGAACATCAGAAGCCTTCTGGGAAGCTTCAGCCTCTTCCTATTCCCGAGTGGAAGTGGGAAAGGATAGCTATGGATTTTGTGGTTGGTTTACCTCGTTCGAAGGATGGATACGATTCCATCTGGGTGATTATAGACAGATTGACGAAGTCTGCACATTTCTTGCCTGTGAAAGCCACATATTCAGTTGCTAGATTGGCGAAGTTGTACGTGAAGCATATTGTGTGCCTTCATGGAGTACCTGTGCCCATTGTGTCAGATAGAGGTTCAATGTTTACTTCTCATTTTTGGCAGAAGTTGCAGGAAGCGATGGGCACTAGGTTGGATTTCAGTACTGCTTTTCATCCTCAGACAGATGGCCAGTCTGAGAGGACGATCCAGACACTGGAAGATATGTTAAGGATGTGTGTCCTGGATTTGGGAGGTAGCTGGGATGATCATTTGTCGCTTGTTGAGTTTGCATATAATAACAGCTACCATAGCAGTATTGGCATGGCACCGTACGAGGCGTTATATGGAAGGAAGTGTAGATCCCCATTGAGTTGGGATGAGGTTGGTGAGAGAGCTTTTACTGGACCTGAGATGGTTCAGGATGCTGCAGAGAAAGTTGTCGTGATTAAGCGAAGATTAGAGACCGCAGTTAGCAGACAGAAGAGTTATGCGGATCCTAGGCGCAGAGATGTGGAGTTTCAGGTTGGAGATTTTTTTTTTGTGAAGGTATCTCCGATGAAGGGTGTTATGAGATTTGGTAGGAAGGGTAAGTTAGCACCAAGATATATTGGACCGTTTGAGATTCTGGAGAGAGTTGGCACTGTTGCATATCGGTTGGATTTGCCTCCGAGTATGTCACAAGTGCATCCAGTATTTCATATCTCGATGTTGAGGAAGTATATCTCAGACCCTTCACACGTGTTGCAGCCCGACAGTGTAGAAGTGAGTGAATATTTGACGTTTGTAGAAGAACCTGTGGCGATCGTTGATTTTCAAGTTCGATAGTTGCGATCGAAGCAGATTCCGATGGTCAAGGTTCTGTGGCGTAGCGACACAGTCGAGGAGCATACGTGGGAGACTGAAGCTGAGATGCGAGCTTCTTACCCGTATCTCTTTCCTTTTTGATTCTGTTTTCTGGAATTCGGGGACGAATTCTTGTAAGGGGGGAAGACTGTAATATCCCGTATTTTCAAACATTTTTACACTGTACCGGGATATGCAGTGTTAATAATTTTTGTATATATTACGATATTTTCATGAGTTGATATGTATTTAAAAACTTATTTTAATTATTGTGTATTATTTACAGTACTTTACGTAAAATTTTCCCGGGACTTGCATTTTCGGGGAAATTTTCACGTAAATAATTTATTATTAATTATTTTAAATATATTTTCGGACTTGCATGAACTCATACGTATTTTTAAAATTACTAAACACCGTGTATGTGGCGATATTATTTAATTAGGGTTTAATATATATTACCCTAATATTTTATTTTTGTTTATTAATTTATTGTTATTTAATTATTTTTATTTATTATTAAATTTTAAAATATTAAATATTAAGTGTGTGGTGTATATTTAATGTGTGTAATTTAATATTATTTTAATAAATAGTGTAAAGTATATATATATATATACATATTATAAGTCAAAAAAATCAATTTTTGGAAAATTATCGAATTGCCCCCGACTATCTCCTTCTTCCCCGATTTGCCTCCATCGCTGTTCCGGTCGCTGCCGTGCCGATTCCTTGCCGTTGGTGTGCCGTCCGGTGTGCCACCACCTTCCTCAGCCTCTTCCGCCGCCTGTAGAAGCTGTTTCCGGCGTCTGGAAGTGGATTTTGGCCGGAGAAGCCAAATTTCCTTCCACCATCGATCACGATGATTCCGGCCACCATTTTCGACACCGCCGGTCTCTTTCTTCTCCTTGAGCTCCGGTGAGTGTGATTCTAGCTTTGGTTTGAGCTTAAATGGTCTAGAATTGCTTAGGTTTCGAATTTTCCAATTCGGTCACATTAGGGTTTTTGATTTTTGAGCTTCGAATTGATTGATTCATGAAAACTACCTTCACAAATGTTGATCCTAGTAGCTTAATCTAAATGTATGAATTTTTGTGGAATTTTTGGAGATTTTTTGGATTTTTGGGTATTTTTGAATATTTTAATATTATTTTCTAATTTTCGGAAATTAATTATTTAAATTATGAAATTGTGTTTTATGGTTAAATTAGGTATTGAAATGAATTATAAGAATTTATTTGGAATTTTTATGAATTT
>CANTUR010001248.1:0-231788 GCA_947683625.1 Mallotus nudiflorus
TGGAGATGTCAACTTCGATGGTAACCATACATCTTTTTTCAGAAAGTTGCTATTTCATTTTTTCTGGAATTCTAATTCTATGAATCAGAGACATCAATAGTATCTGATGTTTTTAAACCACTGCATGAAAAGCTGGAATTCAGTTTTACACCTAAGTTAGATGTGTCAGCTATGCCATTGCCAAGCTATTAGATTTTATAGTAGATGGATAGAAGGAGGACCGGGGGGGGGGGGGGGGGGGGGGGGGGGGGGGGGGGGGTATCAAATAGACATGAAGTCTATTTGGCTTATCAATTTGAATTAAAATTGAGGCTCCAAGATATAATACCAAACTGCAATTATTCGATTCTAAATTTCACTTATTATTTGAAAAAAATAGCAAGGTAACTCAAATTCTAAAAGACTCTTTAGGTAAGGCCCTTCTCTTATCTAATTCAATTTTGAAGTATTACCATGTTTTAAAGGCCATAGAAAAAGTTAAAAAAAGTATGACTAAAATTCTGAATGTTAGAGGCATAATATATTCATTATTTTTGCATGTAGATTAGATTAGATTTGATCAGTACTGAAATTGCTCTGGAAAAAGATGCTTTAGCTGAAATTTGTAGGATTGATCATTAATATTGTGGAATTTACTGATTTATTCATTGCTTTCTTGAAGTCTTTCTTTGAGCTTAAATGTAGTTTGCGTTTTTATTATATTCTATAAAGGATACTGAAATTTTTTTAGTATACATTGTTTTTAAATATAGAACAATATAAATTTACAATTAGTATTTCACAAAAATTCATTTAAAAAAAAAGTGCGGGCATTTGTCTAGTTTTTGAATTTTCCAAGCAACTTCTAAAATTTGTTTGCATAAAGTAGAAATTTATGGCTGTCTCAAAATGGCAGAAAAGGAGCCCAGAAAATTAAAACATGGATCTCATACGATCTTCATGCATGTGTCAAAAAGAAAAATTATAGTTATTTATGGAGCTACGAAATGTTTGTGCAAACCGACAAATATGACTGCCTCATTCAATAATTTTTCAATTACAGTAGTCCAAGAAAAGACTTGTTTTTTAATTAATTAAAAACCATAAAAAATTTTGTTATAATATATGAAGCTGGGTTAAATTATTTAGGAATCTTTACAAACATACTCTTAAAATAAATCTCATTTTCACCAAAATACCTTTTTTCAAAACAATAATGCGTGTTATTATTTTCAAAACAATTATACGCTTGCCTTCTTTTTTTTTTTTTCATCAGTTCTCTTTTCCCTTTTTCTTCCTCATTCATCATGTACATTGTCTTCATTTTGCGTTAACCTTTTTCTGTGTCTTCTTCTTGCGTTTTTTTCCCCTCTTCTTCTTTTTCTTCTTCTTCTGCTGCTCTGTTATTCTTCATTAACGCAGAAAAAAAAAACATGAGGTGTGTTATTGATTTGCTAGTATGGGCCATCTTGTCGCTTCTGAATAATCGATCTGCGAGTATGGAATCATTTCGTGTTTGAATTTGGATTTTATGGTTTGGGTTTTTGTTGGTTTTTTTCTAAAAATTGAATTTTTATTATCAATTGCATGTCATAAATGAGTAATTTTTTTCCCTCAATTTTTCTCATGTTGTTATCTATTAAATTCATGTTTGGTCGGCCAATCAAAGAAGATAACAGTAGTCTTATACTGGGGATTTTCATATAGGGTTGACTTTGTAATTGATTTCTATTTTGGAAACTTTGGAATGATCTTCAATTGGTTTCTAGATATTTGGTGTCTTGGAATATGGACATTTTTTATCTTGAGAAATATGTGCATCATCATCCTCCAATCTTGAATTTCGGTCTTTTATGGAGTATAAACATATATTAACTTGCTGCGACAGAGATCTTCAGGATTATGTGAAACCAACACCAAAATCAATTTCATTAGTTCAATGAGTTAGGTGTATGTATTTAGACATTACAGATGGCCCTAGCAGAATCAACTGGTTCATTAACCAAAGGAAGCAACCATCAGACCATATGCAATTTGTGGTTATGGATGCTACCCATCCACTATCACATGGATAATGTTCTTGGTAATCCTTTCCCTATGGATATCTCTCCCAGTCTTCTCTGAAGACGATTATGTATGCATATCTAATGGGATCCTTTTTTGTTTTGTTTTTTTTTTTTTTTTTTAACAATTAATGGGGTCCTAATTGGTGAATGCAGTTATGTCTATTTCTAATTTAATTTACAGAATTATCTGGCGTAAAGTGCTATGTATTTATATGTGTCTGAACGCTATCAAATTTTATATTCAATATCCACTTTTAGAATAGTATTCTTTTTTAAATTAAGACAAATTTAATTAACCTGAAAAATGATTATGATATTTTCTTTTGATTTTTAGTCTGTTTTTCTTTAAAAAAAAAAAACTAGGGAGGGATGAAATAAAGGTGGTAGCTTGTCGTGATTTTAAAATTATATGTATATAATACAATTAAAATAGTATATTATATTCACGTAAAATTTTAAAATCGTATCTTATACTAAAATTAATATATTATCTGAATATTATTCAAATATTTTTCTCCATTAAAAGTATATTCTTTAAATATTATTTATATCTGAAATTGAAAACAGTATCTGAAACATAAATATTATCTGAATATTTTTGAATTTCATTTGTATATGTTGAAAATGCAAAATATGTGTCATATTCATTAGTTAATATTTTTTTAATATTACATGTATATTTTCAAAATTTATTTGTATATATTGAAAATGTAAAACATTGTGTCATATTCATTATTTAGTTATATATATTTTTGGATATTATTCATATATTTTTAGAATCTTATTTATATATGTTGAAAATGCAAAAAAAAAAAAAAAAAAAAGTGCCAAATTCATTATTCAGTTATATATATTTTTTAATATTATCAGTATATTTTCATAATTTTATTCGTATATGATACATAAATAAAGTATATGACATGAATATAATAAGTATTTAAAATTCAAAAAGAGTATTTAAAAGTAATAACAATATTTGAAATTGAAAAAAAATATCTCAAACTCATAAAAATAATATATAAATATGATAATTTCAGTAAGTATATTTTGTTAGAAAAATTAACAAAGAAATAGTTGATTTTGAGTAATAAATTTTAAATATAATTGTATTCAATTAAGTAAAATAAAAAATAAATAAAAATAATTAATATATGCATATCAATTAATTTGTAATTTGAATACAAGTGTCCATCTTTTTTAAAAAGGAATAAAAAATGAGGAGAAATTAAAAGTAAAAAAAAAAGGGAGAAAAAAATAAAAATAAAGAAAACTTTAAAAATAAGGATAATAGATAAAAAAGGAAAAAGAATAAAATAAGGATAAAATAAAAAAAAGGAGAGAAAATAAAAAAAAAATAATGAAGGAATAAGGAAAATACAAAATTAGATAAAAAAGAAAAAAAATATAAAAATGTGCTATTGAAAATAAAAAAGACACTCATGTAATTTATAAAATTAAGGAGGACATTTTGATAAAAATTGAAGTTCAAAACATATATATTTTTGAATTTGTTAAATTATTTATTGAAAAATTTTTACCGCCTTTATATTTGTATTCAAGTTGAACTCAATCAATCAAAATCTAGCCGATTATAAATCTTTATGGTTTAGACAAAAAAAATGATATAATTTTTTTTTATCATATAATTAATTTAACGGATAAAAAGTTTGAATCTCTTAAAGTAAATTTTTGAATTTGAATCTTGTAAACAAATAAATAGTCACTCAAAATATTTTCACCCTTACCATTCAATACAAATTAACAGGAACCTTATAGTTAATAGATATCAAAACTTACTACATAAAAAAAAAAATTCGGACTCTACTTGTGCTCTCCGAGTGAAATAAAGATTCCCATCAATCACAGGGAAAGCTTTTATTCCTATTTGTAAGACTATACTAACTCTTCAAGGTATTCAAATGCTACATTTGCCACATTTTGGTGCATAAAAAATCCTAGTTCAAATAAGTAAAACCAAATTGACGTGAGTAAAGTTAGAAAACTATTGAGGGGAGACCTATTTTTCTTCATTTCTAAGAAAAATTTTACAAAATATAAGAAGTAAAAAAAAAAAAAAAAAAATCTCCAAGGAAAATTTGTACGTACTTGTTAGATTTATAATACAATCGAAATAGGCTTGACATAGATACACCATTTAGCTAAAATTCAAAGAAAATTAACATACAAATTGCCACTGAAAAACTTCTTGTGAACTAAAATTTAAGCCAGTCAAAGCCAATAAAACAATTATATAGCTACCTAGAAGCAGAGTAGATAAATTAACTAAATTACTCAGGACTTAACATGGTCCATGTGATTGGATGCTCATCAGTTTTATATCTTCGATCAAACGATCGAGAGAGCTAGAAGAAGAACCACCATCAGCAACACTCTTACTTGCCAACTCTGCCATTTTAGCCGATGATTTCACGAACTCCTCCCTTCTATCCGCCATCACATCATTCACCATTTTTGCAACAATTCTTCTATCACAGATATCCTTCATGTCCAATCCCAACTTCCAAATCTCACCCACAAATCTACTATTCACTTGTTGCTCAGCAGTATCAGGCCAGCAAATCATAGGCACACCAGCTGCAACACTTTCCAAAGTTGAGTTCCATCCACTATGTGTAAAAAATCCACCAACTGCTTTATGTGCCAAAACCTCTTCCTGAGGTGCCCATTTGACAATATATCCATTTTCCTTAGGACCCTCCTGAAGCTCTTCAGGAACTTTTTCAACATCACCATCCTTATTGGTAATAGAGTTAGGTCTTACAACCCACAAGAATCTTTTCCTGCTGTCAACAATACCATGCCAAAATTCCATTAGCTGGTCTTTTGTCATCAATGTAATGCTACCAAAGCTCACATAGATTACAGATTCCGGAGGTTGACTGTCTAGCCATGTCATGCAGGTCCTGTCGACTTCCAATAGGCTATTCGAGGACTGATGCTGTTCATTCATGTTGATGCTTTGTTGTTTTGCTTTCAGGAGCTCGTGTAGCGGTCCAATAGTGTATATTTTTGGGCAGTGCTTCCGTATTTGTGATAATATTGGTGCTTCAAGATCATAGAATGTGTTGAGAATAAGTGCTTGTGCTCGAGGGGATTGCCTTGTTTCCTTTATGACAGTTTTGAATAAAGGATCTTCCATGTTACTAGTTCTGCAGAAACCTGGAAGATCTCTGCATCGGAGAAAGGTTTCCATTCCTGGAACTTTTGTTATCAGCCGGTCCATATCTTCTTCTCCTTCAATTTCAGCAGATTAACAACCATTTAGCAATACTATTAAGTTCGAATTAACTATGGATTCAAAAGCCTAGTAAAAAAAAAAAAAAAAGATTCAAGAACAGAGCCAGCAGGACAATTTAAAATGGAGGACAAGAATTTAATCAGTGGGATATACATGTACCTTTGAGAGGAAGTTCACCAGCTTCAATCATGTTAGGAATACAAAAATAAGCCCAGAAGCCGGAAGCACTGATGGTACGAAAATGAATAATTGGAATCCCAAGATCAATAGCAGTTTCAAGAATAAATCCCAGTAACCCATCTCCAATAAGACAATTAACTTGTGGCCTAATTTCAGTCAGCATTTGCTTGAAAATTGGCTTGCTTTTCAGTTCCATTGACTCATGGAGTTCCATCACATCAATTGAATGAGCTATTGGCACACTATCAGGTATGGTCATGAATTGAAATCCTGGATACTTCAGAAAACGGGCTTCAATGTCCGTGAAACTGGCTAGACTTTTCTGTCTGTGCTCTGTGTTTACGAACGTAACTTGAGCACCAGCAATGCTTAGAACCTCAGCTAGCTTGAGCATGGAATTTACATGGCCTTGTATTGGAAAAGGAAAGATTAAAACATGTGGAGGAGGAGGATTTGAGGCTTGTTCCATTTTTCCCCTTGAAAAGTAGTTCTGGAGTTGCATTATATGTTGTTCCAAAAAGCTTGTTCCTTCTTTGTAGATGACTTTGTATTGACATTTCTTTCAATAATTTACTCCAAATATATGATTTTTGGGTGCATTTTGATCTCTTTCTTTGTGCCTATCTCTAAATTTCATTACTCAAGTTATGAATTGGCTGTGTACATGACCGATAAGTGCTGGGTCCGCATTTAGGACAGATTAAAAACGTATGGAGGAGGTTACATGGCCTTGATGCATGATTGCAACAGTATTTGAGGCTGAAAACTCGGGACAAAAGTTTCTGAAATTTCCAAGCAACTTCTGAAAGTTATTTTTGCATGTCTGCAATAAAGTAGAAATTTATGTGTCATTTTCATCTCTAAATGGCAGAAAAAGGACACCCGAAAATTAAAATATGGTCAATCTTCATGCATGTGTCAAGAAGAAAAATTATTGTTATATATGGAGCTACGAAATGGTTCTGCAAACCGACAAATATGACTGTCTCATTCAATAATTCTTCAATTACAGTACTCCTAGAAAAGATTCCTTTTTTTTTTTTTAATTAATTAAGAACTGTAAAAAATTGAGCTAGATATATAATTTTACTTTTAAATTTTATTTAACTTTTATTTTATTTTATCTTTAAATTTTATTTTTTACCTATTTAATCTAAATAATTTATATTTTTCATCAATTTAATATTTTAACTTCTATTTTTTTATCTATTTAAACTCAACACAAATTAAATAAATACGTTTATCTAATGTGTAATAATATTTAAATAGATAAAAAATAAAAATTAATATGTGAAATTAAATAAAATAAAAATCGAGAGATATTATATAATAACTGAGTAAAGTTCGGGGTGAAATTGTATATTTGGCCTAAAAAGTGTTTGTTGATAGAATTGAGATTTTACCTCCTATTTGGGCAAAATTATTTTGTTATTTTTTTTAATATGCAGCTGTGGAAGTAGGAAAGGGGACTTTTGACAAATTATCACAAAAACTTAAAAATTTATCAATTTATGGTGCATTTTAAAAGAATTTTCATTTTGTGGTGAAATGAAAAAAATTACAAATTTGTGCTGCCACCTCAACAAAAATCACCACAAATTGAAAATTTTTTCCTTTCCAACAAAAAATGAATTTTTTTTTTTTGAAATGCACCATAAATTGGAAATTTTTTTAAGTTTTTTCCATAAATAGACAACAAAAAAACCCACAGGTATGGCCATATTTAAGTTGTTAAAAAGTAGAGATCATTCTTGTTTGTAGGAATCAGTTACCTAATAAAATGAAATATGAAACTGATGTAGTATATGTCAATTTAATGTTGAATTAGATTTTACTATTGTAATCCTATTGTTGTATAAAGCAACTTTTTTTTTTTTTGAATAAAACTTGGAGAAAACTTTAGAGGTGCACCAAAGCATCTTAGATGACACCATTTCAGCAGCAAACATCATAAAAAATCTCTAAAAAAATGTTATAGAATAAACCAACAAAGTACAAACAAAACAACAAGCTAGAGAACTACTAAAATTTGTGCTTTTCATGGCCAAAACCATGAGATAAAAAGTGCTACAAAAATTAGGTGCAACATGCCATTATCTCTCATCATCAAGATGAGTACCTTCATGATCCAATTTATTAGCTAATGAATTTCCTTCCTGAAATACGTGAGAAACATGAAAGCGCATCAAAGAAACACGATGAAGACATCTAGACCAATCCTCAAGAAATTGCCATGGAACATTAATCGACATTGAAAGAAAAATATTTACAACATAGGATGAATCAAACTCAAGCCATAGATCATGCCAACCAATTTCCTAAGCCTTATCAATAGCATAAATGGCAGAGTTAAGCTCAGCCTTAAAAGCAAACTTGACCCCTAAAGGAATAGAAAAATAACCCTTAACAAATATGAAACTGTTGTGAAAAATGCCTCCACTGCCTAATCTTCCAGGCGCCCCTAACATAGAACCATCGATATTAACTTTCAAAATGCCTGGCCAAGGCAATTGCCAGTGAATCACAATAATGTTAGGAGCCTTTCAAGGAATAGAAGTAATGCCTAGATGATGCAAAAGCTCACATTGGGAACCACTCACAACACCGATTTTAAAAGTGTCATATTCTCAAACAACTCTCAAAATAGAATGAAAAGAAGCAAAAATTGGAACAAAATTATCCTCAAAGATAGCTCTATTACAAGAATTCTAAATTGCCAAGAAAACATAAATAGTTATAATAAATGAAGGTTTCATTTGCAAACTTAAATGAAAATTACAAATCAAATTAAAAAAAAGCAGCGAAGAAGCATGATTTGTCTGAAGCCTAAAGCCAAAAATGTCTTCGATGGTAGTCCATAACCCAACAACATAGGGACAATAAATAAAGAGATAAGAAGAACCCTCACTTAAAGACCATCATAAATGGAAAATCGATGGAAAATTGAACCCTTTTTTCCTACAAATTATCATTTGTGGGAAGCTTGTTAAAAAATAACTTTTAGTATAAAATAGATAGTGATGGAGGGATGAAATTATTCCAGATTACTTTACACTAAAGCTTAGTAGAATGACAACAACTAAGTTAGTGATAAGTACCTTTTGCAGTCACTATACCATTATAAGCTCTTATCCAAACTAGCATATCCATTTCAAAAAAAGACGTTAAGTGATTTACAATTTGATTAGAAAGCTCAAGAAAAGAGAGAGTCAGCAAACTAGAAAGATGCCACTATTTGTCTATGTAATAATTTAAAACAAGACTAGAAATATGCTTTATTCAATGAATCGATAAATTTTAGCTTATTCGCAATGCTATTTCCCATCCAATTATCATGCAAAAACTTAATCAAGAATTAACATTAAAAATCCAAAAAGATTCAGCTTAGAAATTAGAATAAATCACCTTAATAGAACTTTAAATTGTAGAAGTGACTATTCTAGGCTTGTTAATGGATTCTAAAAACCTTGCTTGAAGAAAAGTGAAAATGTAGCTATTAGACATATGTAATAAAGTAGCCAATTTATACAAAAGAGAATTTTTCAAAGTGGAATAAACTATTTAAATCTAACCCACCTTTAAATTTAAGAGAACAACAAAAGGACCAAGCACTGTTATAAGCTTTTGACTATTAATAGATCTAGTTCAAACAAAATTCCTAATGGATTTTTTCATCTTTTTTTAGAGAGATTCAGAGGCCACTTATAAACCATAAAACTATGAATGAAGGAAGTATTTTCAATAACTAAATTCACCAAGCAAACTCTATCAACCATAAAGAGTATTTACCTTTCTAACTATCTAATCTCGTAAGAATAACATCAACGATGGACCAGACATGAGAAGATTTTTTAGCCCTATAAAATAATGGAACACCTAGATATCTGAAAGGAAACACACCCAACTTTATACGGGAAAGATATAAAAGGGAAACAACATAGTTTCAAGAAACCAATGAACCAAGAAAAAGCTCAGATTTATCTTAATTGACTTGTTGACCTAAAAGGCTCCTATAAATCTAAAAAATGTGAGCAATTAATTTGATATTATGAGAAGAAGCTTTACCAAACAACAATACATCGTTAGTATAAATAAAATGGAAAGTAGCTAATAAAGAACCTCCAGCCTCTATAAGATGAAAATATTCATTGTTCACAAGAGAAGAGATCCATTGACTCAAAAAATCCTCCCTAATATAGAAAAGCAATGGGAAAAGAGTATCACCTTGACATACACCTCTCAAGCAACTGAAATAGCCTTTAGGAGAACCACTTAAAATGATGGAAACACGAGCCGAATAAAAAAATGTCAAAATACAACTCCTAAACTTATCACAAAAACTAAAACATCTCAAAACTTCCAACATGAAGTCCAATTTCATTATGTCAAAAGGCCTTGCAAATATAAATTTTTATAGCCAAGTGACAAACTCTACAGCTTTTATTTAAAATATTAACACATTCATAAGCTCTTGCAATATAGTGATTTATATAATGCCCTTTAATACATTTGAATTGTTCTTTTGAGACAATCCTAGCAGTGATGATAGCTAGATGATATGCTAAAATCTTAGTTATAATTTTGAAAACAAAATTACTAAGAATAATAGGCCGAAATTTGACAATTGAAGTGGCATCTAGAATCATAAGAATCAGAATCATTTTACTAGAGTTCAATCCTTGCTCAATCTAACTATAAACAAAAAATTCCTTTAAACATCAGCTCTAGCAGTATCCTAACAATTAAAAAATCACCTGTTAAGCCATTAGGACTAGGAGAGCTTGATCCATCCATATGCTTAACCGTATTAAAAATGTCCTCATTACTAGGCACCTGCATAAGAGAATCATTATCACCATCTATCACAAGGCTCAGAATAACATCATTAATCATGTCAAGAGCATTAGAATACGATATTGAGGTGTCAGAGAATAGGTCTTGGAAAAAAGAAAGAACATGAGTTTGAATAAGATCTGCATTATCAGTTAAATTTCCACCCACTTCTAGAAATTTAATTCCCGATTAAGATCTCTTATGAGCAATAAGAGAATGATAGAAACTAGTATTATGATCCCCACCCATTAGCCACCGAATTTTGCTCCTCTCTTTATAAAAAAGCTCTTACTAAATTAGACAATCATCCAAAGTTTTATGACAATCTAATTCTTGCCTATAAAGATCCTTAAAAAGATCTTCATTACTGTAAGCATCCAATTTTGGGATGCAATTGTGCACAATTGCGATGTAAGCCCCTATGATGAAATTCATTCAAAAATTGAACTTGGTTGTCGATTTTTTGGACTTTATAGACTAAATTGCAACATTTTTTAGGATTTGATTGCAAATAAGTCAATTTTTCAGAGGTCTTTTGGTAATTAAAAGTAAAAAAAATTGCAAATTGAAATTATGGATTTCCGATCAGAAATCCACAATTCCAATCGAAAATCTAGATTTCCGATCGGAAATCTAATTTTATGATCGGTATTGCACAATGCCGATGTGTAAAAGTCCCATTTTTTTTTTATTTTTTTCACGTACTTTTTTCTTATTTTTTGTTTATTTTTTCAGTGTTTTGATTGGTTGATTAATTTTATGATTATTATTATATGATGAACATTTCAACGCGTTCAAAACGCATAAATAACATTTAAAAATCAAAACTTATCACTCTATTTTAGAGAGATAAGTATGTTCCTCCTTTGGAGGAAGTCAGTATGCAAGCAAACTCTGCATTTAAAAGCAGAGTCTGCATGCGTACGAGGGAGGGCTTTTTTTAGGAGAAAATTTTTAGGGACTCACAGAGAACTGCATAAAAAAAACCCTAAACCCAAAAAGCTCATAAGAACAACCTTTCCAGTCCAGAATCAATAGCTATTCAATTTCAACGGTGATAATCCAATCTAAGGGGCTAAAAAGGGCATTTGCATAGCATCAGTGTTCTTTTTCTATTTCATTTCTTTTCTATTATTTTCTCTTTGCGATTTTTATTTTTGTTATTGTTTTGATTATTCAACTTCTCTACTAATCTAATTACTTTTATGTTTTTTTGGTTTTGATGTCCACATGTGGATTGAGGAGGATATTGCTTATGTTTAAACTGAATAGAAGGTCCATAGAATGCCATGGAAGAACTTGTATTGTTTCCTAGTGGAATTTAGGGTTTTATTTTTATTTTGGTGTTCTGTGTTTTTTTTATGGATGTATAATTGTTTAATTTTAGATTTTTGTATGTAGTTTGTAATAGCCCAAGTAGTAGGAATAGTAAAAAATTTTAATTTTGTGCACTTTAAAATTAATTAGTAAAACTAGGTTCACTGGGTAAGATTAATTAAAATTAATGGTGGCTTTAGTTAATTAGGGTTTGTATGTAATTAAATTAGATTTTTTTAGAAATCATATGTGAATGTATTTTGATTTGATTTTGTGATTTTTTTTTATGTTTTTGGGCTCTAAGCCCCCGTTTAGGTCTAACTCACTTAATAAATAGACTTAAAAATGATTTATATTTTTAAATAATGAAAATCAATTTAGGCCCATTAGGTTAATTAGATTTTAGGCCCACTTAGTTAATTAAAACTTGTTTAGACTTAGCTCAGCCCACTTAAATTCATTTCTTTTAAAATAAATAGACATAGGCCCACATTTCACTTAAAATAAAACCAAGTTAGACTTAGGCCCATTAATTTAATTTTCCTTTAAAATTGAATAGACTTAAGCCCATTTTTAGACAAAGTAAAATAAATAGATCTAGGCTCACTAATTAATAAAAAATGTAGGCCCACCTTTAGTCTCTTTCTCACTTGTAAATAAAATGTAAATCTAGATAACTTTTTAATAAAATTAACATAGTTTAGACTTAGAGATAATGCGATCTTGAGTGCATTTTTCATGTGTAATTTTATTGACTAGATGCCTAGGGTTAGAGGGATGTCAAATAGGATTTAATAAAATTTCATGTATTAGAGGATGAAATAATTATTTATAAATTATTCTAAATGAACACGAGACTAAGAGAAGTTAGTATTCCATACCCAGAATCTCATGGTTGTGGTGCTATCTTTCTTGTAGAGAATTGAGTACCACCTTTTCGATTTGTCCTAGTTATTACCCTAGGTGGCGACTCCCAATCTCCACGCCATATCTTTGTGATAGTGGTTAGTGTGTTCTCTAAGGCCCTGAGCCTAAACAGTGTCGCGGTTGCTAAAATCTTGGATGTGGGCTAAACCCCGCTGTCTACAATTAGAAATACAAATATACATATTAGAGAGAGCAAGAGAAGTTGTATCAATATTATGATGAACATCTCCAAACATATTTAAATTCCAAGCATAAAGAACTTGGAGAAGATGCTTTAGTTTCATAAGACTCATGTTTGATCTATACACCTATACCTTATTCTATTCATCTCTCACCAAAGAATAAAAAGTCATATGAGTAAGCCATATAGATTTGAACTGAAAGAGAGAGGAAATTGCAATAGAAACCAAACATTTTAATAAAAGAGGGTTATAATCAGAATAGTGCCGAGCTAAGGTTGTACATTGAACCAAAGTCCAGTCATTGAAGAAATTCTAATTATAGAGCACTTTATTAAGTCTCTCTTCCACTCTTGCAGAACTATGATGACCATTTGTCCATGTATAAAAAGAACCTAATGAATTTAAATCAATTAAGCAACAATCATCTACCATAAATGAAAAATCCCTACAGGATATAAAAGAAGGCACGTAACATGTTTTTTCATGACCACTGAGACCGACATTAAAGTCTCCTATGATGAACCAACTATGATAATAAATAGAAGTTAAATGATGTAGTTCTTCCCAAAGAAAGTGGTGAGTCAAGTTAGAGTTGCTCCCATACATAAAAGTACACTAATGAAGTTTATTGTCAACTTTAAAAGAGATAGTGACCTGCTGGTTGCTAAAAGAAACACATTAATAATCCAACTATTGGAAACACGAACCTATATAAAAGGAAGGACTAAATTATTAAAAGCAACAATTTTCAATACTAAATTATTCCAAAAATAATTAAGAACAAAATCAAAATTAACTATAGGTTATGCCAAACAAAGAGCTTAAGGTTTATAAGAAAACAAAAATTATATAAACATAGAGTTTTTGAGTTACCCACTCCTTTATAACTCGTTAATACTAGATTTTATTTTGCTCGAGCCGCTTCCTTCTTCTTTGTTACAAAATTCCATGGAGTATTTTTCACCTCATCCACCCATGAAACACTCTTTAGGAGGGGTGACCATTATCTTTACCTATGGAAGGAGGCAAAGAAGGTGAAAGAATAACATTAGTTGTTGGCTGACCTAAATTAGAAGCGTCTGCTAGTGTACTCTTTGCTGTAGTTTGGACGGTCGAAGACTCAACATAAGGCTCCAAAATTGTAGCCTCATCATGGCATATTGTGCTCTAAAAAACCTCAGTAGTGACATCCTTAGGAATATTATTCATGTCGTCATCCAACTGCTCCATCCAAACTGGTTCCTTATTTGTGGGGTCTTATGTTTATATTGTAAAAGTTTTGTCAATAGTTGCAATAGAATGGCCTGAAGGCATAAAAGGTTTAGTCTGAGCTATCTTATACTTTAGTGCACTTTTGTTCGTTCTACAATCAACATATGAGTGACCAATATTATGGCAAGTAAAGCAAAATGCTAGAAGATTTTCATAAACTAATTCCATAAAGAAACTCTTTCCAATTCTGTCCATAATAAGTTGATCCAGAAGCTTATGAGAAACATCTAATTCAATAAGAATTCTTGCATAAGTCCAAAATCCCCTTATATTATGGCCTTATTATTCCTGATAGGTATTCCCACACATTTAGCAATATTTGCAAGAATACTAGGGTGCCAGTACTCCTATGGGAGCCTATAAATATAAAACCAAACCTCCATGTGAGATGATTCTGTTCTAGCATATCAAAGTCTACGGTCCACTATTGAAGATGTAAAATTCCCAATTTCATTGACAAGGATCCACAGCTCTAGACCTTGTTCTTCTTTTTGAAATTCAATAAATTAATAAAGTAAAAACCACATCCTAAAGATATTAATTTCCAGACAATGCGTAAGCTCCATACATATAAGAATTTTTCCTTCAAGGCTACCAGTTTCCAAAGGGACTCACCTTTAGCTAAAATAATTCTACCAATAAAGGAATTTTTACACATTGATAAACATGAGCATCTTGATTGATCTTAATTAGTAGTGGTGGATAAAGAAGCTTCAACCTCTTTCAATAAAGAAGCAAAACTTAATTTAGGGTTTTGAGTTGTAATAGGTTTAGGATTAGATAAATGAAACCCTATAGTGCTCTATAATTACTTTAGAGGGGGATGAATATGGCTTTTGAGAAATTAAAGAAAATCAAGGATTAGAAGATAGCACACAAGAACTTAAGGAGTTTAATTCACAAATGAATCTATGTCTTTACTTAACTTATCTCTAAGTTAGGATTTTTAATCCCCACACTAATCTTATTCACAAAGATTGAGATTATAAGTTTTTTAAGGATCAACTGTAAACCTTACAACAATGAGCTTTTAAGTAAGGCTTAGCTTTAACCTCAAACCTAAGTGTTTTGATGGAGAAATACTTAAACTAATTCTTTTAAAGTATAACATCACTTCCTTTCTAATCTAACCTAAGAATTAGATGAAGTTTAAGGTCTATCTTTAAAACACAACCAATTCTCAAAAGAATTAATGAACATAAGAAGATTAAATGATCAATCAATAATAAGGAGAGAAAAATTCAACTGCCAAAGTGTGTAACTTGTAAATGAATCTTCAAACCTTGTTTTTATAGTTGAGTATAAAAATTATGGTTATTGAAGCCATTAACGATGTCCCTATGCTTTTCAATGTTGCATACAATGTTTTATCACTCATAATCATAAAGGCAGGGTTTAGGTCATGACAAATGTAAAAGTATTCGTTAGATTTGTAGGTGACCATTGAGCATTATAGGGAGTTAGAGTTACGAGTTGCTCACGACTGTGAGGGTAGGTTGTGAGGGGCTCAGGTTCTTTGGCTCAATAAAAAGGCAATGGGTCATGATTTGGAAGAATGATCATGAGGTAGTCATGGTTTGGAGAGCCCTCCTCATGATCAGGAGGGTAGATCATAAGGGGCTCATCCCTTTTTTACTTCAATAACTCTTTTCATGCCTTAACATATGAGTAAGGCTCCCAATCGTGAGCCTAGCTCGTGAGGGACCTCTTTAAGCTCGATTTTAACTTGTTTTGAGTCTTGAATTATACTGAATGAGTGTTGGACTTTATAGGAGCTTATTTTTTATATTTTGATAAGTTAAAGACTTGAATCACTTCACATAGATTCTTCATATTAAATTGGATTTACAACACACTTAAATAAGCACATTAGATTAATCAAATTATTTATTAAAGTCAAAAATTTAGAGATTGAATAATCTTAAGGTTAATAATATCCCCTTTTTTACTTCAACAAATAATTTGAGTGTGTGTGTTATGCATAATCAAGTGATATGTATAAAAGGTGTGTATTTGCTCCCCCCAAGTTCATGAATTGAGTTTAAAAAAGGTGATATATAACTCCCTCTTAGTGTGTGCATAATTTTTTGTGTTTATATATGCATTTTGCTAAAAATAACAAGCATATTATTAATAAAAAAATAACAAGCACATTAGTAATATTAAACAACATTAACACATACATGATGTTTCTCCCCCTTTGTTAAATATCAAAAAGAAGGAAGGAATAAAGAATAGATAAAGGAAGAGTAATACTAAAAGGAACTTGCATTAATAAAAATGTAATCCATGAACTAATCTAAGAACCAAAGGAACACCAACTAAACAAACATGAATAAGCCTAAATATTAACTAAACATGAACTAATTTATATTTCCTTATATTTTTTTATGTTTGGTTTCTATAAATAGCATTACGATGAGGGATCAATGTCTTAGTCATCTCCTTAAGTTTCTTCATAAGATAAAGCTTGAAATGCTTAAGGAGGAGGATGAGGAGGAGGCTAAGTACAATGTAGATTGTAATAGGCATAGAGATGGTGGATGTAATACTCCAAATGATCCATCCTCCCATCAAAGTGATAAATTCTTATGTACACTTGATTAAAGCAATTATTGAAATTTAATTCAACAATGGAGAGACGATCAAAGAGTCCTCTAACCCATACAGGTTCCTTATATACTCCTTGAGATGTTGAAGGGCCTTTTACTCTTTTCCTTTAAGGAGGTAGAGGTTTTATGTCTTGTTCTTCCTCTATTCAAACCCTTTCAAGTCCAAGATTTCCAATTTGCTTAATGTCCTCTAAGACATGAGCAAGTTCTTTGTCTACTTCATCATGCTTCCATACCCATTGATTGTTTTCTTGAATTGTTTAGAATGATTGAGAAATTTTTCATCAAGGAGGGAATAAGGAATGGATTCAAGTCAGTCAAGGTTGATTTGGAAGTGTTGTGTAATTTTGGTCACTATACCCCCAATTGCATATTGCACTAGTCATATTATCACTTACCAACCAAAGTCCATTGCAACCATTTCCCTAAAGCAACATGAATATTGTCTTGGATGCAATGTAGGAGAAATAAGTTATAAAAAGGAATTTCTTTATTACTTAAACCTCTAGCATTAAAGGAATAAGTGATAAAATGATGAATATACCAAAGACTTGTAGAGGCAAGAGAGGAGGATTTGGAATAACCCATAAGGAATGGTTCTACATTGGGTTTGACATTGCCTATCCAAAAATAGTAAAGGGTCTAAAGGGTATTAGAGGATTTAAGACCTTCATGTTTGAACCTAAAGAGATTTTCAAAATCTTTTTTGGTTAAGAAGTGATCCCTTCCCTTTAGCTTGAATCTCATGATATGCCAAGGGTTTTGCTTACTAATATGTTGAGTTCTCAAGCAAAAGGAGGAGAGGAACTCAATCACAAGAGAAGGAATGGTGACAAAAGGGGTGAAAGCAAAAGTTAACATACCAATTCTTTTAAGAAGGGTTGTCACTTGATCATAGCACCCAAGTGATTCTAAGGCCACCTTTAACATGTACCTAGATGGACGAATTTTCTTTTAGTAAATTAGGATGCCTTTTGGTTGATTTCAAACAAGGAGTAAGAAAGGGGTAGAGTTTTCTTGGGTTGATCTTTTATTACTCACTTTACTTAAGTTGGTTGAGAAGAAGTGGTAGAAGGGACTTGTGTTTTGAGATGACTTCTTTTTAAGAGCCATATTGAAGCAAAACAAAGCAAAGAAAATATGCAATAAATTAAGAATTATGGTTAAGAAGAGAAGAGAACAGAGTAAATTATGCAAAAGAGAGTAATTGAAGAAAAGGATGATGAATAGGGGATAAAAGGTTGGTTATATAGAGTACAAGAGGATTAAAAAAGGTTATAAATTTAGGAAAAAAAAGGAGCTAAAATAGTAAGTAGCCATTTGGGATTAAAGTAATGGATTGGAGTTACAATTCTAATGGAATTATGACTCCTATCTTATCAAGATGCTCCTCACGATTAGGTCACGACCATGAGTGTCGCTCATGAGAGGCATTGACAACCTAAAATGACACATCACGAGCAGTTATAGCCTTTGCAGTAGCTCATAAACTTTTAAAAGTTTTCAACTAAGTCCAAAAAATGTTACAATTTAGTCCCTGCAAATTGAATGATGTTAAATGAAAATTGAATACATGAATAATCGAGGCTATATTCATACATAGTTAAGCATTCAAATAAGCATTTTGATCAAAATTTTATTTTGCTACTTTAAAAATAATTAATTTATTAAATTAACTTCAATAAATAATTATTAATTAGCAAAACTTAAGAAGTTTTAAAAGAGGTGCTTATGGACAAGGAATAAAATTTCCCTAGTCAAACAAGTGGAAATATATAAGGAAGCAATATCCAAAAATTAATGGAAAGCAAAGCAATGGTTTAAGTAAAAATGCGAGTATTATGAGAAAATAAAAAAATTAAAATTTATATGAGTTCAAGTTCATGAAAATCATGATATATTTTGCACTATATACAAACATTGAACTCATTAAGCATATAGAACATTTTCAAAGAGCATTGAATAGAAAAGAATAAAAATCATATGAATATATAACATTTAGAAAGCTTAGTACATGTTAGGTTTCGTGATATAAACGTAGCGAAAAAATTAAAAATTTATCACGTTCCCAAACTTGGATCCATGTTATTTGACTACTTGATTAAATCTAGGATTTCAAGAATCTCACCAAAACGTAGAAAAGGCAAGATTTTCTAGAAGGATGAGAGGAGGTTCACACCGGTGACACCTTACCTCGAGCCTTTTTGCTTTGGTTGTTCGGATCAAGACGTCTCCAAAAGGATGCGTCTACTATAGGTATCCACACGAGCAGCCCTTCACAAAATGAATTGGAGTGTGTGTGTTAGCAACCTCCTTGATTGTCTCACAAATCAAGAATAAAAGAAAAATTATGTCTTTGTTTTCTAAGAAGAAAGAAAACGAATTTGGAGGCAGGAAAAACAAGTGTGTGAAACCCTAGAGAACATAACATATATATAGACTCCAAATTAGGGTTTCACCTACCAATGACCTTTTGGTAATTTCCATTTATTATATTCTGATTTTCTTTAAAAATAAATGAGAAATAATACCTTATTTATTTATTTAAAATAACATTTATCTTAAATAAATAAATAAATAAAACACTTTAATTATTTATTTTCACAGAGTTTATTTTAGGCTTATTAAACTCATATTCATTTTGGGCTTGTTCTAAGTGTGTGACCCTATAGGTTCACATAACATTGGTAGTGGGCCTAAATCTCTATTTAGGCCTACAAGTCATAAGTGGCCTCTAGCAAGACATTATGACTAACCAAGTCATGTGAAGTTAATAATCTAACATAACCTAATTATAATGAACTTTATCGTCCCTTTATCACATAATATCTTAATTGAACATAAGGCATAGAATGTCATCCTTATATAGTTCAATATTATGACTTGATTCCAAGTAGACTGAAAATGATAACTCTTTATCAATTCATTTCAGTATGGCCATGCATTTTCCTTCAGTCTATCTCATTAAGGGGCCCTTAGATATCTTTCTCATATTAATGAGGAATAAATCCCTTCTAAATCACTCACATTACTCACATAACTAATTTTATATCCAATAACATTCTATTTAATCATCAGGTTAAAGACAATGTTAGAATGTATCAAAACACAAAATAGCTATGTAGAAATCCATGATGATTTCAAGGTTAAAGGACCAAAATAAAATTACTGCGATGAGAAATACTTATGATAATAATCTATGTAGTATTTTCATAGTGGGTTAATCCAGTACATGATCTCTCATCATGTACCTATGAGTTGACTTAATATCTCATATTCATGATTAGTAAAACATAACCGTCAGTCAACTTCATACTAGCCTTAATACTTTAATATTTATATATAATGAATAAATGGCTAGGGATAATTAGAATAGAACTCTTATTTTAATTTAAGGGTTTTACTATCAAGTCACATACTTGATGGCCTTAGTAAGAATTAACCATTCATATAATTATCATAAAATCAAATGATAATGAAATACCTCTTTATTAATAAAATAAGAAAGTCAATACATAATCGCAAATGATTGACTTAGTGCATATCACTAACAATCTCCCACTTGCACTAGGCCCAATCAACATCATATCGAATACCCATGGACCTAGTATGACTCTTATGTTTAGGCTGTGGAAGAGGCTTAGTCAGTGGATCAGCAACATTATCATTTGTAGGTACTCTGCATATCTTGACGTCTCCTCTCTTAATGATTTCTCGAATGAGATGATAACACATGAGTATGTGTTTGGATCTCTGATGTGATCTAGGCTCCTTAGCTTGGGCTATAGCTCCGTTATTATCATAATACAAGTTCACTGGATCTGATATACTAAGAACAACACCAAGTCCATATATGAACTTCTTGATCCAAACAGCCTTTTTAGCTGCTTCTGAGGCAGCTATGTACTTAGCTTATGTTGTAGAATCAACAATGGTGTCTTGCTTGGAACTCCTCCAGCTAACTACACCTCTATTCAAACAAAACACATATGCTGACTGTGATAAAAAATCATCCTTGTCAGTTTGGAAGTACAACTAGCTTATCTTCTTGACCACCATACAGTAAAAATGCATCCTTAGTTCTTTTTAAGTACTTAAGGATATTTTTAACTGTTGTCCAGTGACTTTCACCTAGGTCTGACTGGTATCTGCTCGTTGTCCTTAAGGCATATAAAACATCAGGTCGAGTACACAACATTGCATACATGATAGATCCAATAGCAGAAGTATATGGAATCTTACTCATGCGGTCTCGCTCATTTTGTGTCATAGGTCATTGAGTCTTGCTGAGACTAATGCCATGTGACATTGGCAAGAATCCTCTCTTGGAATCTTGCATATTAAACCTGTTTAATACCTTATCAATATAAGTGCTTTAACTTAGGCCAATAAGCCTTTGAGATCTATCTCTATAGATCTTGATGCCTAATATTGTCATAACCCAAAACAGGGGCTATGATTGGCGCTAGGGAACGGGAATTCTTTCGAATCCAGAACCCATAGCAAGCCTTAAAATAAAATAAAACATGCAATAATAATAATAACATAATTAAAATCCTCTGCAGTGGAAATAAATCATAAATATTAAAACAGTAATCCACCAAAAATAATTAAAACGAGCAATCTCATCTCATATATAAATAATCTCTTAATACAAATTCCAGTTCGAATCTTTAAAATACACAACTCACACAAATATAATACAATACCCTTTAACAATTTTACAACTACTGCAGTGTCTAGATTATAAAATAAAACTCAAGTAAGCAGTTTACATAATGAAGCCGGGGTGGAAGAAATCCGGCGTATGGGTCTGCTACTGAGGAATGAAGACGATGACTCTCCTGAAATATAGTCAACAGAGGGGAGTTAGACCTCACCGAGTGAATTGTTATAATATATATACATGCATACTAAATGACAATGCATACAGTCAAAAGTATATATAATACATATGTATACAGGCAAATACACACAGATGCAATAAAATCATTTTATATATTTTTATTGAAAACCACTATTTATGAAGGATCAAATAGAACCCTAGAAAATCGCAACCTCAAATAGTATTAGACAACACTCTAGCCATACAGACTCACTTATTCCAATATATTCACTTGTTCCATTTGGACAGTAGACTGGCCTCGAGACACTAAGTCAACTGAGCTCCAGCAGTCTAACTGTCAGTGTGATTGGCTCCGAGACACTTGATCAACCGAGCTCCAACAATCACACTCCTAAATCATATCACACATCAAATCAATCAAATCAATAATCCACAAATAGGTTAGTAATAAAACCTAAATGCTATCAGCATACCGGTACGTACTCGGTCCTAGTGCTGCCCACTAGGTAGCACATTCTATTGATATGCTTCATTATTAAATAAAAACATACATTCATAAAAATAAATGATGCATGAATTTGAAATAAATAGCAACATAAACCATATATATACTAGAAATATACTAAAAGTAAACTAGGTATATTTCGAGTATATATACGTCAAATAAATCCAATATAATTGTAAAATAAACTAAATATATATTTAAAATCATTTTAAATATAAATGTTTAATAAAGCATGCATATAATTTAAAATATATAAAAAATAAATAAAAAATAAACCAAAATAAACTAAAAATAAACTTAAGTACTAATTAAATTATTTATGCATATTTAATCAAAATAAAACATACATTTCTAAATCATTCACTCTAAAACATATATATATAAAATAACAACTCACTATTTATTGCGCTCCGCGATATGGGTCCGACGGGCCTGGTCCACTAGGCCTCGATCTCGGCACAACTAAATAAACAATCGACAACAAACATCAGAATAAATCTAACAGAAAATTCAAGAAACTCGATCTAGAATACTAGACATAGAATTAAAATCAGAATTCAACCTGACATCACGCTTTACGAGAATTCTATCGAAAATCGGGTAGAACGTCCCCTGTAAAATGGACATCTCTCTACTCAAAGAGTGGAGCCGGTCTTGCAAAGAAATACACTTCAAGAATACATAGAATTCACAATCACAATCCCTCGGTCGGACTCCAAACTACAATTCATCGACCGAGGTCCACAATTCACGGAATATTACAGAAATACCAAAAATACCCTTATATAATAAAAATACATTTTATAAGTCCAAATTACATAATTAACCCTAAAACATGTTAAAAATCGATAAAAACTTATTTATTTAGAAAAATCGTATAATATATATATAATTGAAAATAATTTATGAAAAATAGTTTTAATTAGTTAAAAATACTAAATAATTTGTAGAAATCATTTTTATATCCTAAATAACTATTAAAACCAATTTAATTGCAATTTTAGCCAATTTAGTATAAAATTACCAAAATACCCCTATATATATATTTACTAAAATTACTCAAAAATTCACCAAAAATAATATAATTGCACAAAATTAATTTTCTCAACATATATTTCAATAATATCAATAAATATACTTAATTAACCAATTTATTTCAATTAAACACATAATTAACCCTATTTTTCAAAATTACATAAAATTAATAAATTCCAAATAAATATATAAAAATTCACAAAAAGTACAAATAAATTTCTATAATTCATTTTAACACCTATAATTACCATAAAACACAATTTCATAATTTAATTCATTAATTTTCGAAAATTAGAAAATAATAAAAAATTCACAAAAATCAAAATAAATTCCAAAAATTATAAAAAAATTACAACATATAGATTAAGCTTCCAGGAATAAAGTTTGTGAAGGGAGTTTTCATGAATCAATCAAATTGAAGCTAAAAAAATTCGGAAACCCTAATAGGCTGAAATGAAGAAATTGAAACCTAAGCAATTCTAGACCAAATCAAGTGAAAAAAAAGCTTGGAATCACACTCATCGGAGCTCAAGGAGAAGATAGAGACCGGCAGTGTCAAAAACGGTGGTCGAAATCGGCTTGAACGGCGATGAGATGAAATTCGGCCTTTACTTGATTTTCCGGCCAAAACACACCGGAAATGGGTGGTTCAGGCGTTAGGAATGGCTGGAAAGGGAGGAGGAAGGCTGAGCGGCACAGTGATGGCAAGAAACAGGGGTCACAGTGGTCGGAAATGGAAGAAAACTGATCGGGAAGAAGAAGATGCAGAAAATGGTGAAACTGTAAATATTGCAAACTTTTAGTTTTTTTGATAAATAATAACGTATATATGTATATATATATATATATATCTCCACCTTATATTATAATAGTATATATATTCCCACACACAAATAATTCTCACCACACAAATATTTTATTATATTTAATAATTTATACACTTAAAATTAATTAATTAATATTAAAGCTAAATAATAAAATTAAGGAAATTAATTAAGCTCTAATTAATTTAAATAAATACAAATAAATACATTTTATTTTAGCACTTAAAAATTATGTATGAGTTCATTCAAATTCGTAAAACTAGTCAAAATAATTAATATTAAATTATTTACGTATCAATTTCCCCGAAAATATAATTCCTGAGAAAGTTTTACGTAAAGTACTCAAAATAATGTAAAACAATTAAAATTAACTTTAAACAAACAACAAACTCATAAAATATCATAAATATATACAAAAATTATTAACATTGCATATCCCAATGCAGTATAAAAATATTTAAAAACTTGAGATATTACAAATATATAAGCAGCTTCACCTAAGTCTTTCATTGAGAAACAATTCCCTAACCATGATTTAACATTTTGTAAAATAGGGATATCATTTCCAATGAGTAGTATGTCATCCACATACAACACTAAAAACAAAATAGCACTCCCACTAACTTTCTTGTATACACAAGGTTCATCTTCATTTTTAATGAAGCCAAATTCTTTGACTGCTTCATCAAAATGAAGATTCCAACACCGAGATGCTTGCTTCAATCCATAAATGGACCTTTAAAGCTTACATACCTTTCCAAAATTCTCAGGACTAACAAAACTCTCTGGCTGTGTCATGTACACATCCTCAAGTAAGTTTCCATTGAGAAATGTTATTTTGACATCCATTTGCCATATTTCATAATCATAGTATACAGCTATGGAAAGGAGAATTCGAATAGATTTCAGCATAGCCACTGGTGAAAAGGTTTCATCATAGTCTATAAAATGTGTTTGTTTGAAACCTTTTGCAACCAGTCTTGCCTTAAAGGTATGCATATTGCCATCCATGTCAGTTTTCTTTTTGAAAACCCATTTGTACCCAATAGTTTTTAAACCATCATTTGGGTCAATCAAGGTCCATACTTGATTATCATACATGGATTGCATTTATGATCTCATGGCTTCAAGCCATTTCTCAGAGTCAGGACTATTTATGGCCTCCTGATAGGATGTGGGCTCATTTTGATCCACAATTAACACATCATTATCACATGTTATGAGAAATCCATATCTCATAGGGATTTGACGTGTCCTACTAGACCTCCTTGGGCCTTTTGGTACTTATGCAGGCTCAACAACTTCTTGTTGATTTAGCTGCGATTCCATATCAGGTACAACACTATTTTGTGGGCCTTGAATTTCTTCAAGTTGCACTGTGCTCCTATTGGTTCCTTTGGAAATAAACTGTCTTTCCAAAAATACACAATTCTGAGACATAAACACTTTGTTCTCAAACACATTGTAGAAGTAATATCCTTTAGTTTCTTTAGGATATCCCATAAAAAGGCATTTATCAGGTTTGGGTGCTAGTTTATCTGAGATTTGATGGTTGACAAAAGCATCACATCCCTAAATCTTTAGAAAATAAAAAATGGGAGTTTTTCTAATCCATATCTCATATGGTGTCTTTTCAACTGCCTTCGATGGAACTCTATGCAAAATGAATGCAACAGTTTCTAAAGCATATCCCCAAAAAGAGATTGGAAGATCAGATTGACTCATCATCGATCGAACCATATCCAATAGAGTCCGATTTCTGCGTTCAGACACACCATTCCATTGTGGTGTAACTGGAGGAGTCAATTGTGAAACAATCCCATAATCTCATCTATAAATTCTTGGTTTAAATATTCACTAGCTCGATCAGATCGTAGTGTTTTAGTATTTTTACCAAGTTGATTTTTTACTTCATTCTTGAAAATTTTGAACTTTTCAAAAGATTCAGATTTATGTTTCATTAGATAGAGATAACCATATCTACTAAAATCATCCATGAAAGTTATGAAGTACTGAAAACCTCCTCTAGCAGTTGAGCTTAATGGTCCACATACATCAGAATGTATTAGGCCTAATAAGTCATTAACACACTCACTTTGTCCAGTAAAAGGTGTTTTAGTCATTTTTCCAAGTAAACAAGATTCACATGTATCAAATGAATTTAAAAGCCCATTTTGGTGTAGCTTTGATATGGCCTAAATGACAATGCCAGAGATAGGTCGAGTTTAAATCATTAGATTTAAACTTCTTTGTATCAATGTTATAGATTGGCATTTCATTAGTGTCTTCGGCATCTAAAACATAAAGTCCACTAGTGCATGGAGCATATCCATAGAAAATGTTATCCTGATAAATACTACATTTATTATTCTTAATAATAAATTCAAATCCTTTCTTGTCCAAACAAGAAACAGAAATAATATTCCTACGCATAGTAGGTACATAATAACAACTTTCTAAAGATAAAACAAGTCCATTAGGCAAAGGTAATTCATAAGTTCCTACAGCTAAAGCAACAACTCTTGCTCTATTGCCAACTCGTAGGTACACTTCGCCTCTTGCTAATGATCTACTCCTTTTTAGACCCTGCACATTTATGCAAATGTGAGATCCTGATCCAGTATCTAATACCCAAGAATCAGAATCAGAAGTAGATAAATTTAATTCTATAACATGAATACCTGAAGAGGTAGTCTTACCACCCTTTTTCTTCTTCAGATCATCCAAATAGAGCTTGCAATTTCTTTTCCAATGGCCTGGCTCATTACAAAAAAAAAAATTCCTTCCTTTGCTTTGGGTTCAGCTTTGAATTTGGGCTTGGGCTTCTAAAAGCCTTTAAAGACCTTGCCCTTGCCCTTTCCAACCCTTTTCATCCCCTTTCCCTTATTGACCATGAGAACATCCTTGGTGTTACTCTTGATGTTCTTTTCAGCAGTTTTCAGCATCCCATGCAACTTTGAAACAGTCTTCTCCATACTATGCATATTGAAATTTATAATTAAGCTATCATAAGCTTCAGGCAAAGATTGGAGAATAATATCCATAGCCAATTCTTGTTCAATCTTGAGACCAAGCTTATCCAAGTGATCAAGATGACCCTTCATCTTGAGAACATGAGGATTGACAGAGCCGCCAGTAGTCAGCTTGCAGGAAAGCAATGCCCTGATGGTATTGAACCTTTTAATTCTGGCTTTCTCTTGGACCATTTCCTTGAGATGGCCTATCATAGTATAAGCCTCCATTTCCATCAATTGCTTTTGTAGCTCAGATTCCATACATCTAAGCATGACACAAGTGACATCAGTAGAATCATGAAGATGCTTGGTATAAGCATCCCTTTGTGCTCTAGGAGCATTGACAACTGGTTCCTCAAGGATGGGTTGATCAAGGATGTATTCCTTTCTCTCATGCCTAAGAAAAATTCTTAGGTTTCTGTACCAGTCAAGAAAGTTAGTCCAATTTAGCTTATCCTTCTCAAGGATCGATCGTAGTGACATGGTAGGTGTAGTGTTTGAAGTCATTATCTACAACAAATATATGCAAAGTCCATTCAGTATTTTATTAAATATGTATGAGGCATAATAAAAACTCCCACTAAATTTACTCAAATCAATAACCCTCTAAGTTAATTTTAAAAATTTTAGTGGGCCAAGATCCATATTTCACCATACTCTAAGTGAGCTTTGGCTCATCGCCTAAAATATGGTTATTTAGGTAAACAACTCTTATCAATTACATCTCATGTAACTCTTGGATGGTATGGGATTTGACATCACATGTCATGGCTAAAAATCCCATCTAATGCCCTAGGTCCAAAACCATTTTGATAACCTAGTTAAGTCAAACCATATCAAATGTTTGGATAGCAACATTATCCAACTTGCCTTCCCCAGATAAATTTATACACCCTGCTTTGGCAGGCTCATATATAATAATCTAAGGCTTAACAAGTGTTTAACTTATGGAAGGCATTATAATGACTTAATATTAAATGAGGGTTCACCTTTATTTAATCTTATTTAGTTATTGTTATGTTGTATTGCATGGCATCATATGGCATCACATACATAACTATAAAAATAAATGTGACATAGCATGGCCCAAATCTAAGTTGATCTTCATAAGCCAATATGAAGATCAAAGGTTAAACCTAGGTAATATTACAATTACAAATTGAGCCTCCAACTTGGATCTCCATCTTCTACCATGGATCTCCTTCTTTGGTTCCCACCTTGGATCTCCATCCTGGGCCTCCAACTTGAATTGTACCATGGGTCTTGATTTACAAAAATTATTGTAATTTATTCTACATTATTCTAATAAAATAAATACAATAAAAAAAAAATGACTCGCAGGCCGTATTTAAAATTACAACCCATATAAATAAAATCCAATCATATTGGTCTAAGGGCCATGCTATGCACCATGCATAAAACAACAAACATGTATAACATAATAATCTATTTAGTTATTAAATCCAATTATTATGTTAAAAATAAAATAATGTGACAATTCTTTTAGGGTCAAGGGGCAGCGCCCCTAGTGGGGTTCTAAGGGGCATCGCCCCTCGGCGGGGTTCGGGGGCAACGCCCTAGGTGGCGGTCCCTGCAAATTGAATTGAAAACAAATTGAATGATGTTAAATGAAAATGGAACACATGCATAATTGAGGCTATATTCACACATAGTTAAGCATTCAAACAAGCATTTTGATCAAAATTTTATTTTGCTAATTTAAAAATAATTAATTTATTAAATTAACTTCAATAAATAATTATTAATTAGCAAAGCTTAAGAAGTTTTAAAAGAGGTGCTTATGGACAAGGAATAAAATTTCCCTAGTCAAACAAGTGGAAATATATAAGGAAGCAATATCCAAAAATTAATGCAAAGCAAAACAATGGTTTAAGTAAACATACGAGTATTAGGAGAAAATAAAAAAATTAAAATTTATATGAGTTCAAGTTCATGAAAATCATGATATATTTTGCACTATATACAAACATTGAACTCATTAAGCATATAGAAGATTTTCAAAAACATTGAATAGAAAAGAATAAAAATCATATGAATATAGAACATTTAGAAAGCTTAGTACATTTTGGGTTTCGTGATACAAACGCAGCGAAAAAATTAAAAATTTGTCACATTCCCAAACCTGGATCCATATAATTTGACTACTTAATTAAATCTAGGATTTCAAGAATCTCACTAAAACGCAGAAGAGGCAAGATTTTCTGGAAGGATGAGAGGAGGTTCACACCAGTGACACCTTACCTCGAGCCTTTTTTCTTTGGTTGTTCGGATCAAGACGTCTCCAAAAGGATGCGTCCTCTATAGGTATCCACATGAACAACCCTTCACAAAACGAATTGGAGTGTGTGTGCTAGCAACCTCCTTGATTGTCTCACAAATCAAGAACAAAAGAAAAACTTTGTCTTTGTTTTCTAAGAAGAAAGAAAATGAATTTGGAGGCAGGAAAACAAGTGTGTGAAACCCTAGAGAACATAACATATTTATAGACTCCAAATTAGGGTTTCACCTACCAATGACCTTTTAGTAATTTCCATTTATTATATGATGATTTTGTTTAAAAAAAAATCAGAAATAATATCTTATTTATTTATTTAAAATAAAATTTATCTTAAATAAATAAATCACTTTAATTATTTATTTCCACAGAGTTTATTTTGGGCTTATTAAACCTATATTTGTTTTGGGCTTATTGTAAGTGTGTGACCCTGTAAGTTCACATAACATTGGTAGTGGGCCTAAATCTTTATTTAGGCCTACAAGTCATAAGTGGCCTCTAGCAATACATTATGACTACCCAAGTCATGTGAAATCAATAATCTGACATAACCTAATTACAATGAATTTTATCATCCTTTTATCACATGATATCTTAATTGAACATAAGGCATATAATGTCATCCTTATATAGTTTAATATTATGACTTGATTCCAAGTAGACTGAAAATGATAACTCTTTATCAATTCATTTAAGCATGGCCATGCATTTTCCTTCAGTCTATCTCATCAAGGGGCCCTTAGATATCTTTCTCATATTAATGAGGAATAAATCCTTTTTAAATCACTCACATTCCTCACATAACTAATTTCATATCCAATAACATCCTATTTAATCATCCGATTAAAGACAATGTTAGAATGTGTCAAAACATAAAATAGCTATATAGAAATCCATGATGATTTCAAGGTTAAAGGACTAAAATAAAATTATTGTGATGAGAAATACTTATGACAATAATCTATGTAATATTTTCATAGTGGGTCAATCCAGTACATGATCTCTCATCATGTACCTATGAGTTGACTTAATATCTCATATTCATGATTAGTAAAACATAACCATCAGTCAACTTCATACTAGCCTTAAAACTTATATATTTATATATAATGAATAAATGGCTAGGGATAATTAGAATAGAACTCTTATTTTGATTTAAGGGTTTTACTATCAAGTCACATACTTGATGGCCTTAGTAAGAATTAACCATTCATATAATTATCATAAAATCAAATGATAGTGAAATACCTCTTTATTAATAAAATAAGAAAATCAATACATAATCGCAAATGATTGACCTAGTGCATATCACTAACAGTACATGCATCAATGCAAGCTAGAGCCATTAATCCTTCCAAGCTCATGCTTAATGAAATTTAATCTCTCCTCGTTAAAAGGCTTGGTGAAAATATCTGCAAGTTGATTGTTAGTGTCAATAAATTCAAGTAGGATATCACCACATTGCATATGTTCTCTTAGAAAATGATGTCTAATATTTATATGCTTAGTTCTTAAGTGCTCTATAGGATTCTTGCTAAGGTTTATAGCACTTGTAATGTCATATTTGATTGGAATGTGATCAAATTATATGCCATAGTCCCTAAATTGTTATTTTTGCCATAATTCCCTAAATTGTTATTTTTGCTATAATACTTGTGAGCAACAATAACTAGTAGCCATATATTCAGCTTTGGCCATAGACAAGGCAACTAAAACTTATTTTTGCTAAACTAAGAAACTAAATATTATCCTAAGAATTAACAAGTTCTAGATGTGCTCTTTCTATCTAATAAGCTATAGGTAAAATTTGCATTCAAATAACTAAGTCAAAGGTTGAACATCTAGGATACCAAAGTCCTAAATGCATAGTTCCATTAAAGTATTTAAAGATTCTCTTGATAATAATTAAATGAGACTCCTTAGGACTTGATTGAAAGTGTTCACATAATCATGTAGCAACCATTATGTCTGGTCTACTTACGATTAAATAGAGAAGAGATCTGATCATTCCTCTATATCACTTTTCATTAATTGATTGCTCATTCTCATCTTTAGTGAGTTTCGTGGTGGTGCTCATAGGGGTCTTTCTTACTTTAGCTTCATCCATACTAAACTTCTTTAAAATGTCCCTTGTGTACTTGGTTTGGTTGATGAAGAACCTATCTTTACATTACTTGATTTAAAATCCAAGGAAGAACTTGAGTTCACCTATCATGTTTATCTCAAACTCCCTTGGCATTAGCTTAGAAAATTCCTCACACAAGTAATGATTAGTATTGCTAAAAATAATGTCATCTATATATATTTGAACAATAAGCAAGTCATGTTTGGATTTATTAATGAATAGAGTTGTTTCAACTTTTCCTTTAGAGAAACCTTTCTCTAACAAAAAGTTACTTAACCTATCATACCAAGCTCTAGGAGCTTGCTTCAATCTATACAAAGCTTTTCAAAGCTTGAACACATGATTAGGAAAGTCAAAACTTTCAAAACCTAGACATTATTTAACATAAACCTCCTTTTAAGTAACTACTTAAAAATCCACTTCTGACATCCATTTGAAAAAATTTAAAATCCACGTAAGATGTAAATGTAAGTAGCATTCTAATCTAACCTTGCAACGGGGGAAAAGGTTTCATTATAATCAGTGTCTTCCTCTTGATTATAACCTTTAGCTACTAGTTTAGCTTTGTTCCTAGTTATGACACCTTGTTCATTCATCTTATTTCTAAACACCCATTTAGTGTTTATAATTAAATGATGTGTAGGTCTATGAACTAAGAACCAAACCTTGTTTCTATCAAATTGATTCAACTCTTTTTGCATAACAAGGACCTAAAATTCTTCACTTAAAGCATTATCAACATTTTTAGGTTCTTGAGAAATGAAGGCTAAATTAATAATATATTTAAAGTGAGATATAGTAGTTACCCCCTTTGAAGTGTCACTAATGATGAGATCTTGAGGATGAGCTTTCTTGAATTGCCATTCCTTTTGAAGTTTATCGTTTAAGGTGGATTGAGTCATCTCTTCACTATCTTCCTTAGTTGGACCTTCTAACTCTAAATATTTGCTAGCATTTTCTTTTTAAAGGTTTATATCCACCAATTCATCTATAACATCATCAACACTACCAAAATCCTTTCTAGGATGAAGTGGGTTAGATTCATTAAATACAATATGCATTAATTCTTCAACCACTAGAGTTCTTTTGTTAAAGACTCTATATGCTTTGCTAGAGGTGGCATAGCTTAGGAAAATTCCTTCATCGACTTTATAGTTAAATTTCCTAAAGTTATCCTTAGTGTTCAGTATAAAGCACTTGCATCCAAATGCTCTGAGATATGAGATTTTGGATTTTCTATTTTTCCAAAGCTCATAAGAAATTTTATTTAAAATGGGTCTTTTGAAGACTTTATTTGCTATATAAAAAGAAGTGTTAACGACTTCTGCCTAAAAGTATAAAGGCAACCAATACTTATGAAGTAGTCCTATTTTTTTCTTTTAACAAACCCATTTTTTTAGGTGTTCTAAGAGATGAAAAAGTATGTGAAACACCATTTTCATTGCAAAAGGTTTTAAAAAATTAATTTTCAAATTTGGTTCAATGATCACTTCTAATAGATGAAATGCAAAAACCTTTTTTCTTTTGAACCCTTTTTGCAAAATTCTCGAAAGCTTTAAAATCATCATTGTTGTAAGTAAGGAAACACATCCAAATGTATCTAGAGTAACCATCAACCAAGACATATTCATAGTGCATTCCATATAAACTAGAAACTCTAGTAGGTCTAAATAAAGCCATGTGAATAAGTTTAAGTGGCCTAGAAGTGGACACTAGATTCTTGAGCTTAAAGGAGGTTTTAGATTGCTTTCCTTTTTGACAAACATTATAAGTTTTGTCTTTAATAAACTTGAGTTTGGGTAGCCCAACCATAAGTTCATTAACATGTGAAATATGCAAACTTACAAAATTATGCAAGTAGTAAAATAAGACATCATCCTATAGATATTGCAAACTGGGTATTGAAATACTAAATGTCTTTGTTTGTTTAAGCACCAAATTTTGGTTTGAAAATCAAAAGAAAATAAACAAAATAAATCTTAATTCAACAATCAAATTTAAAGCTAGGGTTCTTATCATCAAAATTAATTAACATCTAAATCAAATCTAACTTAGTTCAATTTGAAAACATCTTTAGAATCACAGACTTTCCTATAAAAAAAATCTACAATCAATTGAATACAAATAAGTTAGTTTTACAGCTCTAACTTACTAAGTGTTCATCACACTCAATCTTAAGCATAACATTTAATCAATATTAATTTTCTAAATGTCTCTCAACTAAGTAAACAATTAATAGGTTATTATTTGAATCCAATAGAACTTATATCTCAATTAAGTTATAATATGTAAATTCAATCAAAGGGTGATTAATCCTAAGATGACATTTCAACAACAATTAATGAACTAAGATTAATGATTTAGATGCAATCGCAATAATCACATGGTTGAATTAAAATAAGAACCCAAAAAAATAATCTATCTACTTATGTTAATGGAGAGAGAAGAAGAAAAAGTATAGAAGAAAAATCCAATCATCATTACTCGAGAGTCAATGAATACAAAAGAGTTTAATAAAGAAAACTCCCTTTACTGCTTAATCAGTTGTAAATAAAGGACTTATTTCTTCCAAACTTCAAAACTAATTCCCATCTTAACATAAAAATTTGAATCAAAACTACTTTTGATTCTTAAGAAAAGAAATGTAAAAATAATAAAGGATTATTCTAGGATGATCCAAGATTGATCCAATGTTCTCATGGGGGCTCCCTTTTTATAAACCTTAACCTCCAGTATCTCTAAGGTTTGATACAATTTAAAAACCATGAAATTCCCCCAAATCAATAGCTTAAATTTTAAATTTAAAAATTAATTACAATAGTATACATGGCTGTGCACACCTATGCATGTGGCTGTATAAGAACAATCTTTTAAATTATACATGGCTATACAGTAAGGTGCATGTGGCTATACTGGCTTTTTAATACTCAGATGTGGCTGCATGCACCCAGGCACATGACTGCGAATGAATAATCTTCCTCTAAAACATCACTTTTCTTTATGATTTTGACTTGTGCTTCCTTTAAATCCTTATCTTAACTTGTTCAAATCTTTTAAATCCATCCCATGCATCCTAAATTGAAAAATTAAATAAAAATAAACTTATTAAACTTAAAAATCAATATATCCTAACATATAAACAAAATTATGAAAAATAACTAAAAGATCTAAGAATTAATTAAATATGCAACTAATTAGATTCTAATCCTATAGAAAGTAGTGTTCAAAACATAAGGTTTTTCATAATTATCATTCATGCTTACTAAGGTTATCCAAAAGCTCAAAATTTGCATGTCTTAATCTTATATTCCAAGTCCATGTGTCATGGAAAATAGACATTAAGCATTTTAATGTCTTTGTTGTTAACCTTATTTAAGTCAATGACAAAGACATTGTCAACCCTTTCATCACTAAAAATTACTTTGTCCATGTCTAGGCTATTAACAAAGTAATTTTTAGTATAGAAAGTGACTTATTTTCCATGTCACATAATTGATTGATACTAAGTAAGTTATGTTTAAGACCATCAATAAGCAACACATGATGAATTGATAAGGATATAGGATAACCAATTTCTCCAATGCCCATTATCTTCTTTTTGGCATTATCTCTAAATGTGATATGACCTCCTTCCTTAGCATAAGGCTTGTTGAATTGTTCTTTGTCTCTCGTCATGTGCCTTGAACATCTACTATCAAGATACCACTTACTTCTAGCTTTTTTGGTCTTCAAGCACACCTATACAACACAATTCAAATATTATTTTAAACCTAAAGTTTAGTTGGTCTAGGTTGGTTAGTCTCAAAGTAGTCTAAAGGAAGCAATTGCAAATGTAATTTTCTATAGAAGCACACATTGCTAGTGTGACCTTTAGTCATTCAATAGAAGCATTTAACACTAGCAAATCTATTTCTTTTAGGAGCATGTGATTGCCTAGTATGTGAAACATTCCTTTTGTGTTGTGATTATGTGGGCTTCCTAAATGTCTTTTATGCCATAAGAAGAGAATGAGACATACATTGATAATGAAATTATGTATTGTGAGGTGATTATGTAGCATGCTTAGGAGAGTTGTATCTAATGTACATGTAAGCATGCCTAGGTTGGGGCTTTTTGGCTTGTACCTTAGCCTTTTGTGTCAAGGAAGGTTAAGTCATGTAAGACATGCCCTTGCCATTTGACATATTAGACCTTTTAGCTTTGAAAGCTTAAGACTTAAGAGATGAACAAGTAGAGGAAATATAATCACATTAAGCTTTAACAAATTTAATATGAGATGATGATGAGGAGGACATTCTATTTATATATCCAATTATATAAGTATTCCCATAGAGGTTTTAAGATTTAAGAAGACCATCTAAAGTCTTTTTTATTTTTTTTTGAATTTAAAAATGAAAATTTTTAATTTTAATACCTCTTTAGAAAGCTTAAGATTTTTATCATTATCTTTCTTAAGTTGGTCATCCAAGGAATTATAAGATTTTAAATTAGTTTCTAGCTTTTTATTTGATTTAACAAATTTAGAAAAACCATTTTTCAAGCTTTCAAATTCCTTAGAAAAATTAGATAGCTCATGCTTATAAAGCTTTTTTTTATAGAGCAAGCTTTTGCATTTAAGTATGAGTTTGCTCATAATAGAGCTCTTATCATTATCATCATTATCATTATCATCATCATCATCATCATAATAATTACAAGAAGAATGAGAAGTATATGGTACCTCATTTTTATTTTCAAAAGCTATGAAGCAAAGGTTGACCACTTCTTGTTGCTCCTTTTCCTTTTCTAATTCAAAGTCATCCCATAAAGCTTTGAAGGCTTTTTTTTTCCTCCTTTGCTTCCTTGTTCTTGAACTTGAGCTTGGGGCACTCACATATAATGTGTCTCGGTGTTTTATATTCATAGCAAGTAACCTCTTTATTATTCTTGCCATCATTCTTCTTATTGTCTATTTGTCTTGAGAACCTTTTTCTCTTTAAGAACTTCTTGAATCCTCTAATAATCATGGCCATCTCATCATCATCTTTACTAGAGTCAACCAAGCTTTCATCTTTACTTACTTCTTAAATGGCTTTCAATGCAATCTCCTTTTTCTTATCTTTTTTCTCATCTCCTCTTTACTTTACAGTAAACTCATGTGTAAAGAGCTTTCCAATGAGAATATTGATTGAGAGGGTTGAGATATCATGAGCTTCCTTAATTAAAGTGATTTTAGATTCTCAATCCTTCTAAGGTAGGATTCTTAGAATCTTATTGTTCACTTCTTCCTTGGAAAAATGTTTTCCAACTTTCTTAAGTGTATTAAAAAGAGCATTAAGGCGATTGGTCATTTTGGTTATTGATTCTTGAGGCATCATCTTGAAGAGTTCATACTTATACATGTGTGTAGACGGCGGGGTTTAGCGCACGTCCAATATTTTAGCAACCGCATTACTATTTGAGCTCAGGGATCTAGAGAACACACTAACCACTATCACAAAGACATGACGTGAAGATGAGGAGTCGCCACCCAGGGTCATAATTGGGACAAATAAAAAAGGTGATACTTGATTCCCTAAAAGAAAGCTAGCACCACAACCAGGAGATTTTGGATACGGAATACCAACTTCTTTCAATCTTGTGTTCATTTAGAATTACTTTATGAATTATTATCTTATCCTTTATTTACATGCAATTTCATATAAACCCAAAAAAATAAACTCCAAGGCAAACTAGTCATGAAATATACAAGTAAATAATGCATTCAATAAATCGCATAATCCCTAAGTTAGTCTAGTCTACATGGATTTTAAATAAATGAGCTAAATCTACATGTTTTAATTTATACGTGAACTTAAATATACAAATTATGGAATATTTAAATTAGTGGGCCTAATCCTACATGCTTTAATTCTAAGGTGATCTTAAATCTACAAATTATTAAAAAAAAGCTTAAATTAAGTGGGCTAAGTCTAAATTAATTAAATTAAATTAGGTGAGCCTATGTCTAATTAACTAAATGGGCCTAAGGATATTTCTAGTCTAAAATCTAATTAATTATGAACTTAAAAATATATTTTAATTAATTAAACCTAATTAATTATTAAATGATATGGGCTAAAAATAAACAAATCAAAATCTGAAATGGGCTTAAGGCCCAAAACACACGAAAATAATAAATAAGCTCAAAAATAAATAAAAAACATAAAAAAAAACAATTAAATAATATCAAATAAATAACTAATTTAATCCTTACTAAAACCCTAATTTTTATTAACATGCAACCTAAATTAATCTACTTCCTCCATTGATTTTAAATGATTACCAAATTGAAACCTAATTTTACTAACCAATTTAAAAATCATGCAACCACACATAATTTTATTACTATTCCCACTATTGGGACTATTACATTAATTCATAAAATAATTAATAAGAAATAAAAATAAAGACAATAAAAATAAAAAAAATAAAACCCTAAAAACTAAGTCTCTATGAGGCTTTATCCATAGTCTTCTATGGATTTCTAATAAAATTCATCTTCCTCATATGATCACCATGTGTTTTCCTCCACAATCACCATAAAAAAATAAAAAAATAATTAATGAATAAATTATGATAAAATAAATAAAATAATAAATAAATAAACAAATAAACAAAAGAAAAATAGAAGAATATAGTATGCTTATAGATGATTAGGGTGCTCCTCAGATTTGTGATTCACCGTTCTTGATAAGTCTTCGAATCTTTTCTTCAAAAAAATTCTTCAAGAGTCTTGAATTAATTGATGAATCAAAAGTAATTTTTTGATTAAGAAAAAATATAAGAAAAATAAAATCATAATTTTCTTTCTCTCCTCTCCTTCTTTTCTACGCTCTCCTTTTTTCTCCTCCTTTTCTCCTTTTTTCCCTCCCCTAGCTCCCCTTTTATAGTGGAACTAGGAAGCCTAACCCTAATCCTAATGTGATTTTCATTCTTAAAGTGCATTTAGGAATTTTGAACCAAATAGGATTAAATTAATTAGGAAGTTTAAACCAATTTAGGATTGAATTAATTAGGAATTTTAACCACCTAAAACATTAAATTGGAATAATTAGAAATAGGAAAATGAAAGAGTTCAATTCCAACTGGGATTGTGCAATTCCGATTGGAATTGTACAATCCCGATCGGAATTAAGGAATTCTGATGCGCAAATTTTTTTTTTAACATTTAATTAATAAAAAGGCCCCCGAAAAAATTTAAATTTTGTAATTAGGTCCTAAAAAGAACTTTGTGATTTAGTCCCTAAAAACATTAAATTCTTCCTTTAAAAGCCCTTAGAATTTTTTAAATATTAAGCATCGAAGACATTTTCATCATTGGAGTCCTTTGCTACATCCATAACATGTCATCCCAAAATTGGGTCTCTACAGTTGCCCCCCTTTGTCGTTGTTTGCTTGACAAATTACGACAAAGTAGAATAGCACCCAATTTCTAAATTGAAAGTTAGGATACTTACTTGTACTCCGTGAGGCTTCTGCTGGTGAATTTGCTATACTCGGATGTACAGCGTTTTAAATGACATATCATACTCGGTCGTATGATATTAATTATACTCAATCATATAATCGATTTAGGATACACTGCACTCGTTCGTACAATGCCAACTACACTTGGTCGTATAGTCTATTTTTAATAAGAAACATCACACTCGGTCATATGATGCTTATTATACTCGGTCGTATAATCGATTGAGGAATACAATGAACTCAGTCGTACAATGCCGACTACACTAGACCGTATAGTCTGTTTTTTATAAGAAACATCACACTTGGTCGTATGATGTTGATTATAGTTGGTCGTATAATCGATTGGTGAATACATTGCACTTGATCATATAATGTCGACTACACTCGGTCGTATAGTCTATTTTTTATAAGACACATCACACTCGGTCGTATGATGCTGATTATACTCGGTCATATAATCGATTGAGGAATACATTGCACTCGGTCATACAATGCTGACTACACTCGGTTGTATAGTCTATTTTTGATAAGAAACATCACACTCGGTCATATGATGCTGATTATACTCGATCGTATAATCGATTGATGATACATTGCACTCGGTCGTACAATGCCGACTACACTCGGTTATATAGTTTATTTTTGATAAGAAACATCACACTCGGTCCTATGATGCTGATTATACTTGGTCATATAATTGATTGATGAATACATAGCACTCGATCGTACAATGCCGACTACACTCGGTCGTATAGTCTATTTTTTATAAGAAATATCACACTCGATCGTATGATGCTGATTATACTCGGTCGTATAATCGATTGATGAATACATTGCACTCGGTCGTACAATGCTGACTACACTCGGTCGTATAGTTTAATAGAGAAACATCACACTCGATTGTATGATGCTGATTGATTATGCGATTATGATGCAATCCATAATTGCTCACTATTAGCTGTAACCCTTCCATTGCTCATTTTCGATGCTACAGTCCATAACTGCTCGTGATTAGCTACAACCCTTTCATTACTCACTGATGATGCTATAATTCATAATTACTCATGATTAGCTGTAACCCTTTCATTGCTCACTGATGATGCTGTAATCCAAAATTGCTCGCGATTAGTTGCAACCCTTTTGTTGCTCACTGATGATGCTGCAATCCATAATTGCTCGTGATTAGCTGCAACCCTTTCATTGCTCATTGATGATGCTACAATCCATAATTTCTTACGATTAGCTGCAACCCTTTCATTGCTCACTGATGATGCTACAATCCATAATTGCTCATAAATTGATTGCAATCCTTTCATTGTTTGCTTTTGATGATGCTACAGTCCATAACTGTTCGCTGATTTTTATCTTTAGTTATTTGAGTTGAGTTGAATGCTTTGAATTCTTTGTGCTGACTAATTAGCACTTTTATTGACTAACTTTGAATTTTTCTGTGTTGATTGGCTTTGCAAGTTGAGTATACCCCCTTATGGATTTGAAATTCCTACAGAATTGCTAAAGTTAGTTTTAACAAGATGAATGTACAAACGTACATTATTATTTTGAAAATTTATAAGAAAATTCATCACCTTGCACGAGGTAACATGTACTTAACCAATCTCCTTAATTTTGATCCTCATGACTATCATTTATTTACCATTCGTAAAGGGCAGATGGACCGTTAACCATTTTATGCTAAGAGCATATTTTTTACCAAGTGAAGAGCTTACTTCCACACCTAAATTTAGAAAGAATCTACTAGACAAAACTTATGGTATTTGAGCATAAATGGATCAGATTCTAAGTATCAAAATAGTCTTTGAATTATTTTTGCACTTTCCTTCCTTATCCAAGTATTCCCCACCTTTCTTATATTACTTAGTGTGAATACCATTGGAAAGGTCCTTTGGATACTCATACTCATATAGAGCATTAGAGTAAATAGAGTAATTTTTGGCATGGTCCTCTTTTAGTATTCCCTGCCTTTCTTGTATCACTCAACATGGATACCGCAAGAGGTTTTATGTTGATAGTCTTACTCATTTCTGAGCATTGAAGTAAATTATGCTTGCTCTTTTTATATTCTCCTCTTAGTATTCCCCTGCCTTTCTCGCATTATTCAACATAGATACCGTCAAGGGATTTTGTACTCATACTCATTTTTGAGCATTGGAGTAGATTATATGCACATTTATTATACACAAGATTGAAATGATACCCTAAAATTCAATCAATTGATATCACAAGTCCATAGATTTTGCCTTTGCATGTTCTTCCCCTTATTTGGGTGCAAAGCAAGCATTAAATTGATTAGAGTTTAGAAATTCTCCACATGGAACTGTCAACAAGACATCTGAATTCTGCAAGGCTAATAAAAGAAAGCCACCAAAATCAAAGGTCATGAGATAAATTTTTGCACATGATCTCATGAAGTGGATGAATTTCCTTTCAATTTATGAATTTTCTTATTAAAGATTTATTTTATTGCAGAATCAAAGGGAATAGAGTTGTACTACTTCCCTTTGGTATTTGCACAGGGTGAGGTTTTGACAAGTGATTGGCATTTGCTATCTTGCCCATTCTTATTGATGTATCAGTTCCTTTTCCCTTCTTCATTCTCTTTTATTTTCCCTACAAAAAATACCATAAGTTAGTATGGTCTATTCGCAAGTGAACAAATTTTGTCAAAATGCAGTGTTTTTCATTTTTGCATTCTTCCCTTTAGATTTGTGGTGATGATGTCTCTGATCACAGGGTCGTGATGCTCTACCATTGAAGTTGTGGCTTTATCCCATTGATGCGATGGTAGAGGGCTTCATTTCTCTTCTTTACATTTCCTACAAAAGAAGAGATTTAGGAGTTAGAGGTTTTTATTTCATAATCAAAGAAGTTTTCAGAGTGCATTCATCTAAAGTTTTGAGTGCATTCTTCCATTTCATATTGAATATAAGGAACTTGAGCATCCTATCTAGCCTCTTAAAGTTTCCAGGATAATGCTTCTTGGTAGTGTCACTCTTCTTATTTTCATTCTTTTAGATGTTTCATATGCAGATACTCTGACTACTTTTTTGTTCTTCCAATACTAATTTTAGACGTTAGTAGTAGAGTATCTATATAATCTTGTCTAGGGTCAAAGACTTTTATTATACAAAACAAGTATTTCCTAAAAATGTATGCAGGTGTATGCATGTTATGTATGATGTGCATTATCCTAATGGGTCTCCTATTTGGAACAGAGCTATGTTTGTTGGTTTTGGAGTGTAAGAATGAGGTGTCTCATCAACAGCTTGTTAGTTTGAGCATTGAATGATTCACTGTTGGTACTTCTGATGTTGAAGCTTCTGATATGATTCGTTAGACTGACTATTAGACTATCAAGAAGGGTCCATGGCTTAACAATAGATCTTGTGATTGACCGATGCACTGTTGAACTTTTCTTTTATTACTGTTAATGACTGAGGTATTAGCTTTTACACTTCAACATCCATCTTCGCTCTTTGAATGCCGATACCATTTGCCCCCTGAGTTGTATTTTGCCCTCAATTTTCATTTTTATGTGCTAGAGACCCAATTCGTCCACTGTTGTTATTGATCCTTTAACTTATTAACCATATTAGTTGCAATCTCATGCATTGGAGATGTAGGGGAAAGGGAAAACTGATCGAAGCGAGTTTTTAATGATGAAATCAACTAGACTTGCACTTTGAAGAACTCTTGTGTATGATATGAAGCTTGATATTGATGCAATGATTGATGATAGTTTTAGGACAAGACTTGCAATGCAAGTTATTGAGACTTTTGAATTCTCAAGGTGTAAGGGGACCCTAGGCTTATAAGGAAAATTACAAAGGAAACACAACTAAAATAGTGATCTTATAACTATGATTTTAGCTTTCATTATGTAATGTCTTTCCATTCAGATACTTATGCAAGACGAATATGAAAATCTCCAATTCAATTTTACCCATTCATTAGGGCAAAAATGAGAACATTCATTACATCACATGATACAACTTCTATAATCAATTAATCCTAAATTTTTCTCTCTAATTTTTCACCTTACTGTTCTTTTTCTTTTTTCTCTCTCTTTGATTTTCTTCTCTTTTTTATTATTCTTCTTATTTTCCTCAGATTTTATTCTCTTTAGAAGTTATGTCATGTGATATAAGACTATTCTTTAAGTTTACATTTGTACCCATACTAAATGAATCTAATTGAATTAAATTTTTGTCAAACATGCATATGCGATCAATATCACAATGCATAGTACCATCAGAATGCATATTACATAAGTGAGCATAATTATAATTCATATCATCAATCATTAAAATAAAATAAGTTCTAAAGAAACTAAAATTTTATTTAAAGAAGACAATTTTATTTCCTATTCTAGATGCTAGGGATTCTGAGTCTCATAGTGGTTATCTTTCAGGTGGCTGACATAATAGTTATTATTGCATTTTCTTACAAACTGTCTCCATGACTTCATCTTTTTGTACCTCTACTGTGCATGTTTCTTCCTTGTCTTGTAGTTTCTCATCATCAAACTCATTACCCCATCTTGTAGGCATAATCAACTCGATGGGTATGTCAATAGAAGGTGGTTTAGTGTAAAACACCTTATAGTCGAACTTAGTTAAGGGCTGACCCAACAAATCTTCAACTCTTTCCACATCTTTGGGGGCATTAGGAGATTTCTCATTAATTTTAAGGTCTAAGTCCTCAAAGGAGTTTAGCACTTCTTTCTCACTTACTCCTGAGTTGATTATTATAGTTGTTGGAGATGGCATGTTTCGGTAGTTTAGGAAAGGATTACTTATGGTGCTGGGGTTTTTAGGATCTGTGATTTTTCTAGAATCTATGAGGTTTTGGATTTCATGTTTAAGGCGAATGTAGTTATCTATGGAATGTTGGAGGTTTTGGTTGAATTTGCAGTGTTTATTCGGGTTATAGCCTGGGATATTTGGATTTTGGTGGGTTTGGAGTAGGTAAAGGTTGAAGTAAGCCCTTTTATATTAGGCACTCTAGGACTTTTGACAAAGGTTGTTTAAAATTTGAGAACCTCCTTAGTTGTTGAACAACATGGACTCCTACAACCCGGCTAGTGCTTCCTTGTTGTATGCCCCTAGTTGGGTAGTTTCTTGCTCTGGTGTTCCAGTAGCCTTCTTTTCTCATTTTTGATCTCTTCAGCCTGTAACCCATCATCATAAAGGTCTATAAATGTCTTGGGGTTCGTCGTTTGCAACCTTTCTACTAGGTTAGGTGACACATTTCGGACTATCATTCTAACCTGGTCCTTCTCTGCCAATTTTTTTTCATCATTCCTGCCTTATTCATGAACCTAGTCAAAAAATCTAAAAATGATTCATTGGGCTTTTTCTTGGTTAGTTCCAGATCTCTTATAGACACCTCAAGCCTAGTAGTATAGTCGTATTGCTTTAGAAAAGTAGTGCACAACTCCCTTCAATATGCTCGGATAGACTTCTCTAACCCATGATACCAGTTAAAGGCCATACCCTCCAAGGACAGTACAAACAGCTTAGTAACCACGGTTAAAGGAGCCTTGGTGGTACTCATAGTAGTTGCGTATTGACTGAGATGAATCCTTGGGTCCCCAGTACCATCAAACTTCTATAGCTGTGACATTTTGAATTTGTCAAGTAGCTTGTCTTCCTTAAATTGCATCTTATCATCAAAGTCAAAAAAGGGTATCCTAGGCCTTGTTCCCTCATCAACTCTTCCATGTTAGACAATTTCTGAGTTAATGCCTTCATCTGTCTGGATTCCAGCTCTTGAACTTGCTCATGTGATTCCCTTTTCACTTTTTCAACCATGTAACTCTCAACATCCTCGAGTTTCATGTCATTATTAATAGGTAGTGGACCTATGATAGGTGGGTTGATCGCGGCGGGTGGTGCAGTAGCAACAAGTGGTGGCATCAGTCCCGCTAGAGCTTGTCTTAACTCATCTTGCATCATTAATCTTATATCATCCATTAGTGCTCCTTTGACATCTTCTAGGGTCCAGTTTCCTCCCTCTTGTTGTTCCATTCTTTCAGTTCATTTAGGTTGTGTAGCTAGATTAATAGGGCTCTTTTTGAATCTGCTAAGGATCTCTTTCTTGATCGGTTAGGGGCTTGAATCAGTTCTCACCAGTCTGCCGCCTTTTCGACTCCAAACATAGGAAGACTAGGACAAATCTATAATGGCTGCAAGACAAATGGTTAGTATGATGCATGAGATGCATGTATGAATGTATGCATGATGCACATGCTATGCAGTAAGTAGCAAGTAACAAGTTAGGTATACATACATCCTTCCAACCTTATTCCTCCCGCACACGTATTCAATGGTGAGTCTCTTTTCCTAGGATTTTTGGTTTTGTTCTTAATATCAATAGGGGATATTAGGGACTGAAACACATGCTAAATCTCTCAAAGCAAAATAGAAGCATAGAAATAGCATTTCTAGGTGTAAAAGATTAGCCTAATGTTTATTAACCTAAACGGGTTTCAAAAGTATGGGCTTAGGCCTTTACAGATAGAAATACCTCATTGCAACATTCACAAGCAATTTGGGTAGATCCTAAGGGAAATAACTAAGCCATTATATGTGGTTAGGGTCCAATAACAAGGTCAAGGTTCCCTTAGCAAGATGCTCTCCATTATGGACTTTGAGTTACAGACCAAGGTCAGAGGGGCCCAGCATCCTTTGCAAACTCAAGAGAAGACTACCCCCCTTTGAGGACTTGGGTTACAAGCTCTAGTCAGATGAGACCGGTAATCTCTCTTTGATCGAGTTAAGGCTAAGAGTGATGATTAGCCGATATACAACCCCATGAAGCTAGTGGAATCATGGAATCATAAACCAACGCCATCGGTTAATAGGGACATGCAAAATGAATGAAAGAATAAAATAATAATTAATAAAATAATTCTAAAGAACACAAGTAGAATCAGTATCTCTTATCCCCAGTAGAGTCGCTACTGTAGACGACGGGGTTTAGCGTGCGTCCAAGATTTTAGCAACCAGGTCACTGTTTGAGCTCAGGGCTCTAGAGAACACACTAACCACTATCACAAAGACATGGCATGGAGATGAGGAGTCGCCACCCAGGGTAATAACTGGGACAAATCGAAAAGGTGGCACTCGATTCCCTAAAAGAAAGCTAGCACCATAACCAAGAGATTCTGGATACGGAATACCAACTTCTTTAAGTCTTGTGTTCATTTAGAATTACTTTATGAATTATTATCTTATCCTCTATTTACATGCAATTTCATATAAACCCAAAGCAATAAACTCCAAGGCAAACTAGTCATGAAATATAAAAGTAAATAATGCATTCAATAAATCACATAATCCCTAAGTTAGTCTAATTTACATGGATTTTAAATAAATGAGCTAAATCTACATGTTTTAATTTATACGGGAACTTAAATCTACAAATTGTGGAATATTTAAATTAGTGGGCCTAATTCTAGATGTTTTAATTCTAAGGTGATCTTGAATTTACAAATTATGAAAAAAGCTTAAATTAAGTGGGTTAAATCTAAATTAATTAAATTAAATTAGGTGAGCCTATGTCTAATTAACTAAATGGGCCTAAGGATATTTCTAGTCTAAAATCTAATTAATTATGAACCTAAAAATATATTTTAATTAATTAAACATAATTAATTATTAAATGATATGGGCTAAAAACAAACAAATCAAAATCTGAAATGGGCTTAAGGCCCAAAACACACAAAAATAATAAATAAGCTCAAAAAAAAAAATAAAAAACATAAAAAAAATTAAATAAGATCAAATAAATAACTAATTTAATCCTTACTAAAACCCTAATTTTTATTAACATGCAACCTAAATTAATCTACTTCCTCCATTGATTTTAAATGATTACCAAATTGAAACCTAATTTTACTAACCAATTTAAAAATCATGCAACCACACACATAAAAATAAAGAATAAAATAAAAATAAAGACAATAAAAATAAAAAAATAAAACCCTAGAAACTAAGTCTCTACGGGGCTTTATCTATAGTCTTCTATGGATTTTCAATAAAATTCATCTTCCTCATATGATCACCATGTGTTTTCCTCCACAATCATCATAAAAAAATAAAATAATAATTAATGAATAAATTATGATAAAATAAATAAAATAATAAATAAAAAATAAATAAACAAATAAAAAAAAAGAAAAAATAGAAGAATATAGTATGCTTATGGATGATTAAGGTGCTCCTCAGATTTGTGATTCACCATTCTTGATAAGTCTTCGAATCTTTTCTTCAAAAAAATTCTTCAAGAGTCTTGAATTAATTGATGAATCAAAAGTAATTTTTTGATTAAGAAAAAATATAAGAAAAATAAAATCACAATTTTCTTTCTCTCCTCTCCTTCTTTTCTACGCTCTCCTCTTTTCTCCTCCTTTTATCCTTTTTTCCCTCCCCTAGCTCCTCTTTTATAGTGGAATTAGGAAGCCTAACCCTAATCCTAATGTGATTTTCATTCCTAAAGTGTATTTAGGAATTTTGAACCAAATAGGATTAAATTAATTAGGAAGTTTAAACCAATTTAGGATTGAAGTAATTAGGAAATTTAAACCACCTAAAACACTAAATTGGAATAATTAGAAATAGGAAAACAGAAGAGTTCAATTCCGATCGGGATTGTGCAATTCTGATCAGAATTGTACAATCCCGATTGGAATTATTGTAATTCCAATGCGTATATTTTTTTTAGTGTTTAATTACAAAAGGCCCTCGAAAAAATTTTAATTTCACAATTAGGTCCTAAAAAGAACTTTGCAATTTAGTCCCTGAAAACATTAAATTCTTCCTTTAAAAGCCCTTAGAATTTTTTAAAGATTAAGCATCGAAGACATTTTCATCATTGGAGTCCTTTGCTACATCCATAACATGTCATCCCGAAATTAGGTGTCTACAATGTGAAGTTGAACGTTCTTACTTCTTACTTGAACATTTAATTTATAGTGATTTTTAATAGTCTCCCATACTTCTATTAGGGATTGGTAATATTGAGCTTTGCAACATTCTTCTTTTGATATATAGACTAGCAAGATTGTCATGGCCTTCTTGTTATTGTAGTTTTCTTCTTTTTAATCATTTAACCATTGACTTCTTGCAAGGATTATATCTACACCATAAATAGTTATCTTATGTGGTTCCCAACCCTTTAGAATAACATCCTAAAGTCTAATGGGATCATTATCTAGGTATAACTCCATCTTGAACTTTCAATATGGGTAGTCACTACCATCAAAGAAGGGTCTAAGAGATGAAAAGTTTAAAGATTCACTCCCTATAATCTTGAGTTATAGTAATTAAGCACCTAGAACCTAAGTTCTAATATCAATTGTAATTGCCTTAAAGGGGGGGGGGGTGAATAGAGCTTTTGAGTAATCAAAAGAAAATTAAAGATTAGAAGATAACACACAAGAACTTAAGGAGTTCGATTCATAAATGAATTTACATCTCAACATAACATATCCCCATGTTAGGATTTTTAATCCCCATATAAATCTTATTCATAAAGATTGAGATTGCAAGAGTTTTAAGGGTCAACTCTAAACCTTACAACAATGACCTTTTAAATACGGCTTAGCTCTAACCTTAAACCCAACTATTTTAATGGAGAAACACTTAAACCAATTCCTTTAGAGTATAACATCACTTCCCTTCTAATCTAACTTAAGAATTAGATGAAGTTTAAGGCCTATCTCTAACACGTAACCAACTCTCAAAAGAGTTAAATGAACATAAGAAGATTATATGAGAAATTGAATGCTCAATCAATGCTAAAGAGATAAAAATTCAACTACCAAAGTATGTAACTTATAAATGAATCTCTAAAACTTGTTTTTATAATTGAGCATAAGAATATGGCCATTGAAGCCATGAATGTCATCCCTATGCTTCTCCAAATTACATTTAATATAATAAAAGCATTTTTAGAGAAACAACCACTCATGGTCATGAGGGTAGGATTCAGGTCATGATGGATAAAAAAGTAGCCATTGGAATTATAGGTGACCATTAAGCATTGTAGGGAGCCTGAGTTAAGAGCTGCTCATGACGTTGAGGGCAAGTCATGAGGGGCTTAAGCTTTTTGGCTTAATGAAGAGGCAATGGGCCACGATCTAAAAGAGTGATCACTAGGTAGTCACGGTCTGGAGAGCCCTCTTAATGATCATGAGGGTAGATTGTGAGGGGCTCAGGCCTCTTTTGCTTCGATGACTATTTTCATACCTTAGCTCTTAAGGGACCTTTTTAAGCTTGATCTTAACTTGTTTTAAGTCTTAATTATACCGAATGAGTGTTGAACTTTGTAGGAGCTTATTTTTGATATTTTGATAAGTTAAAGACTTGAATACTTCACTTAGATTCTTCATATTTAATTAAATCTATAGCACACTTTGATAAGAACATTAGATTAATCAAATTATTTATTAAAGTTAAAACTTTAAAGATTGAATAATATTAAGGTTAATAGGCTAGGACTCTTACATGACCAGGAGAACATAGCTGCATGGCTAACATATTCATTATAGCCGATCTCTTGATTGGTGACTAGAATGCCCAAAGGCATAGGCAAAATAAATAAGAATTTCAAGAAAAGAGAGCTGCAATATAAGAGAGGAGATAAGAATTTCCTAACCCAGTGTTAGTGATATGCCTTAGGCCAATTATGTAATGGCTATACTTTGACATTGTTATATTTTTATTTTAATAATAAAGAGGCATTTTTATTATTACTGGCTAATTCTAGCAGTATCATTGATTAGTTAATTCTACTAAGATCATCAAGTACATGACTTGATAGTAAAACTATTAGGTGATACTTGAATTCTAATCTAAATATCCCTAGTTGATTATTGTTATGGGAATAACAATGAATAAAGACTAGTATGAGGTTGACTGATGATTAAGTTTTACTGATAATGTATATGAGATATTAAGTCAAATTCATAAGTACATATTTAGGGAAATGATGTACTGGATTGACCCACTATGAGAATACCACATGGATTATTATCATAGGTAATTCTTATCATAGTAGTATTATTTAAGTCCTCTCACTTGAGATCACCATGGTTTCTTGTATGATAATTTTTGTATTTTAACACATCCCTACACCATACTTTAGCCAAATGGTAAAACATGTTATGATTGGATATAGAACGAGTTGTGTGAGGAATGTGAGTGGTTAAGATGGAATTTTTCCATCAGTTATTTTGAGAAGATATCTGTTGGGCCCCTTCATAAGTTAGACTAAAAAGAAATGCATGGCCATGCTAGAATGATAAAGAGTTATTAGTGTCATTCCACTTGGAATCTAGAAACAGTATGATTGAACGATATAAGGATGGCATAATCCATGCCTTATGTTCAATCAGGATATCATGCGACAAAAGCACTATAATACATACTGTGTATTAGGTTATGTTGGATTATCGACCTTCATATAACTCGGGTAGTCATAATGTCATGCTAGAGACCAATTATGACCTGTGGGCTAAAATGGAAATTTTAGGCCCACTACCAATATTGTGTGAACCTACAGGGTCGCACACTTAGAACAAGCCTAAAGTAGACTTGGATTAATAATCCCAATAATTATCTCTATGTAAGATTAAATAAATAAGTAAATAAAATAAATAAATAAATAAATATAATATTATTTATTTATTTATTTCCTAATTTATTTAAGGTAATAGTTATCTAAAATATATAGGAAAGGATTCTAATTTGGAATTAGAATCAAAATAGATAAAGAAGTTTAAACTTACCAAAACTATTTTGGTAAGTGGAGATGTATGAAACCCCAGAAAGGATTGCTATAAATACATCTCATTCTCTAGGGTTTATAGCTTTTAAGGGTTAAGCCACCTTTTCACCTTTTTCTTCCTACACTTCTTTTGTGAAAAGAAAAGACAAAGAGAAAACATGTTGTGAGACAATAAGAGTTATAACAGACCTACTTCACTTTGGATCACCTTGTTCATGTGGATACCATAGAGGGCGTGACCTTTTGGTGACATCTCAATCTAACAAAGGAATACCTAGAGCTCGAGATAGGGTGTCACTAGTGTGAACCCCCTCTCTTCCTTCCAACATTCTTGCCTAAAAATCATCTTGGTGAGTTTTGGAAAATCCTCTCAATCGATTTAATTCAAATTACATGGATTTGAGTTATGGGTTTTGTGGTTAAATTTTTTTGTTTTCTATTGCGTTATGGATCATGAAACCTAACAGTGGTATCAAAGCCACTTGTAATTCGATTAGATTGATTTTATGATATATGTGATATATTCATAAGATATGGAAATTGGTTTTTGTATATATATATGTGATATATATACATTTGATTTTGAAAAATGTTTTCAGAATGTCAATTGAACATTTCTATGTGATGATTTAATTCAATCTACATCGAAAACAATTTTGTACATTAATCGGATTAATGTCTATGGCTATTTAATACGATTAAACACCATTTGTAGTATGAATTTTTGGAAAATACATGCTATTTTCGAGTACAGAAATTCAAATGTACAGGTCATATGGTCATATGGTTAAGGCACACGACCGTGCATAAAATGGCAGCATGCAAAATTTTTGACATTACACAATGCACATGCCCATGCGCATCTAGGTACATGGCTGTGCACACTGTGCAAATCTGCATAGTGCATGTATAAAGATTGTTTGCATTCTTGTTCAAGTGTTGAGTGAAATTAGCTTGTTTTGAACATACTAATGAACTCACACCCATTAATCAACTAGCGGGATCGCCGAATGGATCCACTACATAAATCATTCTCACCATAATAATTGATTTTAATAAAATTAATTTATTATGCTTTATATGTTTAGTGTAATATGTAGGTGCATAGCATGGCCCTTAAGACTAATGTGATTGGATTTTTGTTGTTCTTTTTTTATGGGTTGTAATTTATTAAATATGACCTATGAGTCATTTTTCATTTACTGTAATTTTATTTTATTAAGTAGTAATAGAATGGCATAAATTACAAATTATAATGTAATTTAAATGAAGACCTAACATGGAGACTCAAAAGAAGGCCAAAGATAGAGATCCAAGGTGGAAACTCAAAATGAAAATCCAAGGTGAAATGCTTAGAATGAAAGAAGTCTTATTACCTAGGATTGACCATTAATCTTCATATTGGCTTATGAAGATCAATATAGGTTTGGGCCATGCTATGTTATGTTTACTTTATTATTATGTTATGTATGAGATGCTATGCATGTGATGTATGTTTATAACAAAATAATATCCAAATAAGGTAAAATAAATGGGGAGCCCTCATTCAATATTAAGTCACTATAATGTCTCTTATATGCTCAAACATTTGTCAAGCCTTAGATTATTATATATGGGTCTGCCATAGCAGGATGTATTAAAACATATGAGGAAGGCAAGTTAAAAAAGAGTGATTTCCAAACATTTGTTATGGTTTGACTTAACTAGGTCATCAAATGGGTTCTCAACCTAGGGTGTTATATGGGATTTTTAGCTAGTACATGTGATGTCAATTCCCATACCCTTCCAAGAGTTACATGAGATGTAATTGGTAAGAGTTACCTACCTAAATAACCATATCTTTAGGCGATGAGCTAAAACTTACTCAGAGTATGGTGAAATATGGATATTGGCCCACTAAAATTTACAAGTTAACTTGAGGGTTATTAATTTGAATAAATTTTTATGGGATTTATAATTATGCTCATTAAAATAACTTGATAAAATACTGAGTACACTGTATATATATTTGTCATAGATAATGGCTTCAAACACCACATCTAATCTATCACTGTGATCAATCTTTAAGAAGGATAAGCTTAATAGGATTAACTTCGTTGACTGGTATAAAAACTTAATAATTATTCTTAAGAAAGAAAGAAAGGAATATATCTTTGATCAACCTATCCCAGATGAACTAGGTAATAATGCTCATAGAGCTCAAAAGGATGCTCATAGTAAGCATCTTAATGACTTTGTTGATGTCACATGCCTCATGCTTGGATGTATGGAATTAAGACTACAAAAGCAATTGATGGAAATGGATGCTTATACCATGATAGACCATCTCAAGGAAATGTTCTAAAAGAAAGCTAGAATTGAAAGATTTAGCACCATAAAAGCATTTATTTCTTACAAGTTGACTACTGGCAGCTCCATAGGTCCTCATATTTTTAAGATTAAAGGTTATCTTAAAGATATGGACAAGCGTGGTCTTAAGATCAAGAAAGAATTGGCCATTGATATTATTCTCCAATCTTTGCCATAAACATATGATGGTTTTGTTATGAACTATAACATGCATAGCATGAACAAAACTATTTTTAAATTGTATAGGATGCTTAAGATTATTGAGAAGAACATCAAGACTACTAAGGATGTTATAATGGTTAATAAAGAGAAAGGTGTGAAAAGGATGGGAAAGGGAAAAGGCAAAATTAAGGCTTCCAAAGGCTTTCAGAAGCTCAAGCCTAAGCCTAAACCTGCACCCCAAGCAAAACCACCTAAGGAAGGAACATGCTTTTTTTGCAATAAGTCGGGCCATTGGAAAAGAAATTGCAAGCTCTTTATGGATGACCTACCTCGTCAGGTATTAATGTTATAGAAGTTAAATTATCTACTTCTGATTCTTAAGTATTAGATACTGATTCTAGATCAAATTTGCACTAATGTGCAGGGTCTAAAAAGGAGTAGAATATTGGTTAAAGGTGAAGTTGACATATGAATTAGAAATAAAGCAAGCACTGCTACATTAGATGTAGGAACTTATGAATTAACTTTGACTAATGGACTTGTTGAGTTTGGAAAACTATTATTATGTACTTGCTATAAGCAAGAATATCATTTTTGTTTTTTGTTTGGATAATAATGGTTTTGAATTTATTATTAGGATGATAACATTTTCTATAGATGTGCTCCATAAAATCATGGTCTTTTTATTTTAGACATAGAAGACACTAATGAAAAGTCCATCTATAACATTAATACAAAGAAATTTAAATCTAATGATTTAAACATAAACTATCTTTGGCATTTTCATTTAGGCCATATAAATGAGAAACACATTTCAAAACTCCATCAACATGGACTTTTGAAGTCACTCGATTTTGAATCATTTAAAACTTATGATTCTTGTTTATAAAGAAAAATGACTAAGACACCTTTTATTGGACATAGTGAAAGGACTAATGACTTATTAGGCCTTATACATTCTTATGTGTATGGTCCATTAAGTTCCACTACTATAGGAGGTTATCAATACTTCATTACTTTCATAGATGATTTCAATAGATATGGTTATGTTAATCGAATGAAGCACAAGTCTTAATCTTTTGAAATGTTCAAAATTTTCAAGAATAAAGTACAAAATCAACTTGGTAAGAATATTAAAGCACTAAGATCTGATTGATGTGGTGAATATTTAAGCTAAGAATTTATTGAACATCTTATACATTGTGGAATAGTTTCATAATTGACTCCATCAAGAACACCACAATGGAATGGTGTATCTGAATGGATAAATCAAACTTTATTAGATATGGTTTGATCTACGATGAGTCAGTCAGATCTTCCAATCTCCTTATAAGGTTATGCTCTAGAAACTGTTGCATTCCTTTTGAATAGAGTTCCAACAAAGGTAGTTAAAAAGATACCATATAAGATATGGAATGGGAAAACTCCCAATTTATCTTTTCTTAAGATTTGGGGTTATGAGACTTATGTGAAGCATCAAATTTTTGATAAATTACCACTTAAATTCGATAAGTGCCTTTTTGTGGGATGTCTAAAAGAAACCAAAGCATATTACTTTTATAATACTTTTGAGAACAAAGTGTTTGTTGCTCAGGATGGTGCCTTTTTGGAAAGAGAATATATTTCCAAAGGAACTAGTGGGAGAAAGGTACAACTTGAAGAAATTCAAGAACCACAGAATAATATTATACCACATATGAAACCTAAACTAGATTAATAAGTAAATGTTAAATCTACACTAGTACCATAAGGTCCTAGAAGTTCTAGTAGGACATGTTATAATCTTGAGAGATATGGATTTCTCATAATAAATAATAATGATGTAATGAATATGGATCAAAGTGAGCCCACAGCCTACCAAGAGGCTATTGAAAGTCCAGACTCTGAGAAATGGTTAGAGGCCATAAAATTAGAAATGTAATCCATGTATGATAATCAAGTATGGACTTTGATTGATCCACCTAAAGTTTTAAAAAATATTGGGTGCAAATGGGTTTTCAAAATGAAAACTGACATGGATGGCAATGTGCATACCTTTAAAGCAAGATTGGTTGCAAAGGGTTTTAAGCAAACATATGGTACATACTATGATGAAACCTTTTCACCAATTGCTATACTAAAATGTATTCAAATTCTCTTTGTTGTAGCTGCATACTATGATTATGAGATATGGCAAATGAATGTCAAAACAACATTTTTTAATGAAAACTTACTTAAGGATGTGTACATGACATAGCCATAGGGTTTTGTCAATCCTGAAAATTCTGTAAAGGTATGCAAGCTTCAAAGGTACATTTATTAACTAAAGCAAGCATCTTGAAGTTGGAATCTTCATTTTGATGAAGCAGTTAAAAAGTTTGGCTTCATTAAGAATGAAGATGAACCTTGTGTCTACAAGAAGGTTAATGGGAGCACAATTATGTTTTTAGTGCTGTATGTTGAAGAATACTACTCATTGGAAATTATATCCATATTAGCATAGGTGGTATGCCCTAAAGGCCAATCATATATTTAACATTGTAAATTATCCCAAATGGTAATAAAATAATATTCTATTATTTAAGGTATTTATTTAATTGAATATTTATCCAATAGCATAATGTTAAATAAATTTATTATCAAGATTTGATAATATGAGCTATAAATTTATTTAGTACATATGCTATAAATTTGTTCAGAGTTGATTAATTAAAATTTGGGTAATATTAATTAGACTATCACCTTTGTCTATTTTCCTTAATTAGTATATGATACTAATAGTAGGAGGTAGTAAGTCTTATACTACTTGACATAAGATATCTGAATAGACATGTGGATACTCATATGATGGGTGGATCAAACATGACATTAGATTTGTGATTGCATGGATATTCACTTATAGTCAATAATCACAATCAAGGTTATAATGATGCATATAGTCCTTGGACCTAAGGTAACATGGCCGTCCATATTTAAGTGGTTAGGGTTTATTACCGCTTATATACTTGTGCTAATCATACATGGGTATATGGTGTGTGGTGGCTGTAGTTAGTTAAGTGTAGGGATGAGTGTTTAGCCAATATGAGATTCATTTCTTGGAGTGAACCGAATAAGATCCTATGTTGTGAACCGGATAAGATCCTATGCTATCTATGTTCTTTCTTGATCAATAAGTTCCTAGCCAGGACAATTATGACATGAACTGAAAGAGTTTCAGTGTTGGTTATATTTTATCAAGAATATAACTTGAGATGAGGTCATATGATATAACTATTAGAGTTTGACTTAACCATGACTCTAGGCTATATCAGGATCTTATAATGAAGGGATTTTAGTGCACGGTAATTATGACTAAAGGGTTCATGTGAATCAATACATGCATTCATTTCTAGTTGGGTAGCTGTGATATTGATGGTAGGGATCACTCATAATTGATGAGAACTAATTATGCATAATTAGGATTTTCACATTTAGACTTGAAATGAGTTTTAAATAATATCAAGTGTTGATATTATCTTCTTATTTCCAATTAGACATAAACCTAGTAAGTCACACCTAAAAGAGTTTCACCAAATCATCATCAATATTAATCTAATTATTAATTAAAGTGTTCAATTAAGTAATTAAGATTAATGGAATTAGATTTATGTTTTGAGCAATGATTCTAGCATATCATGAAATCCAATTCAAGTAAAGGATTTAATTATTAATTTATACTTAATTAATATAAGATATTAATTAAAGTATTAAATTAATAATATATATGTTGTTTTTATTTAGTCTTGGATTAAAGGCCTAAGAGTTTAAGCCTAGGCACAAAGAGTTTTAGACCAAAGATTAATCCAAAATAATGAGAAAGCCTGTGAACCTAATCTAGGACCATTTGTATAATGGATTAGGCTTGGGCCCAATGTTGGCCCAATTACCAAGACCAAATCCATGTGAACATGACTTGGTTAAAATTTGTCATGTTAGGCATGCTTTATCCTTTTTGTGTATAATGTTAACTATGGGTATGATAAGTCTTAAGCTTGGATTATTAGGCCTGTCATGTGAGTCACACATTATCACTTAAGTGTAAAATGTTGACCATCGCTAATTTGTCATGTTAGGCACATATTATCTCTTGTGTGTATAAATTTGACTAAGGCAGAGATAAGGATTAGGTTACATGATTAAGTGTAAAGAATGAATGTAGACATTATATATAAGATGTATTTTCTATATTATTCTTTATACACTATTGAGTTATACAAATTGTATACTTATTATATCAAGTTGCATGCTTATAATGTCATGGATGATGTCAAAAAGTTGGTCATCCAAGGAATTATAAGATTTTAAATTAGTTTCTAGCTTTTTATTTGATTTAACAAATTTAGAAAAACCATTTTTCAAGCTTTCAAATTCCTTAGAAAAATTAGATAGCTCATGCTTATAAAGCTTTTTTTTATAGAGCAAGCTTTTGCATTTAAGTATGAGTTTGCTCATAATAGAGCTCTTATCATTATCATCATTATCATTATCATCATCATCATCATCATAATAATTACAAGAAGAATGAGAAGTATATGGTACCTCATTTTTATTTTCAAAAGCTATGAAGCAAAGGTTGACCACTTCTTGTTGCTCCTTTTCCTTTTCTAATTCAAAGTCATCCCATAAAGCTTTGAAGGCTTTTTTTTTCCTCCTTTGCTTCCTTGTTCTTGAACTTGAGCTTGGGGCACTCACATATAATGTGTCTCGGTGTTTTATATTCATAGCAAGTAACCTCTTTATTATTCTTGCCATCATTCTTCTTATTGTCTATTTGTCTTGAGAACCTTTTTCTCTTTAAGAACTTCTTGAATCCTCTAATAATCATGGCCATCTCATCATCATCTTTACTAGAGTCAACCAAGCTTTCATCTTTACTTACTTCTTAAATGGCTTTCAATGCAATCTCCTTTTTCTTATCTTTTTTCTCATCTCCTCTTTACTTTACAGTAAACTCATGTGTAAAGAGCTTTCCAATGAGAATATTGATTGAGAGGGTTGAGATATCATGAGCTTCCTTAATTAAAGTGATTTTAGATTCTCAATCCTTCTAAGGTAGGATTCTTAGAATCTTATTGTTCACTTCTTCCTTGGAAAAATGTTTTCCAACTTTCTTAAGTGTATTAAAAAGAGCATTAAGGCGATTGGTCATTTTGGTTATTGATTCTTGAGGCATCATCTTGAAGAGTTCATACTTATACATGTGTGTAGACGGCGGGGTTTAGCGCACGTCCAATATTTTAGCAACCGCATTACTATTTGAGCTCAGGGATCTAGAGAACACACTAACCACTATCATAAAGACATGACGTGAAGATGAGGAGTCGCCACCCAGGGTCATAATTGGGACAAATAAAAAAGGTGATACTTGATTCCCTAAAAGAAAGCTAGCACCACAACCAGGAGATTTTGGATACGGAATACCAACTTCTTTCAATCTTGTGTTCATTTAGAATTACTTTATGAATTATTATCTTATCCTTTATTTACATGCAATTTCATATAAACCCAAAAAAATAAACTCCAAGGCAAACTAGTCATGAAATATACAAGTAAATAATGCATTCAATAAATCGCATAATCCCTAAGTTAGTCTAGTCTACATGGATTTTAAATAAATGAGCTAAATCTACATGTTTTAATTTATACGTGAACTTAAATATACAAATTATGGAATATTTAAATTAGTGGGCCTAATCCTACATGCTTTAATTCTAAGGTGATCTTAAATCTACAAATTATTAAAAAAAAGCTTAAATTAAGTGGGCTAAGTCTAAATTAATTAAATTAAATTAGGTGAGCCTATGTCTAATTAACTAAATGGGCCTAAGGATATTTCTAGTCTAAAATCTAATTAATTATGAACTTAAAAATATATTTTAATTAATTAAACCTAATTAATTATTAAATGATATGGGCTAAAAATAAACAAATCAAAATCTGAAATGGGCTTAAGGCCCAAAACACACGAAAATAATAAATAAGCTCAAAAATAAATAAAAAACATAAAAAAAAACAATTAAATAATATCAAATAAATAACTAATTTAATCCTTACTAAAACCCTAATTTTTATTAACATGCAACCTAAATTAATCTACTTCCTCCATTGATTTTAAATGATTACCAAATTGAAACCTAATTTTACTAACCAATTTAAAAATCATGCAACCACACATAATTTTATTACTATTCCCACTATTGGGACTATTACATTAATTCATAAAATAATTAATAAGAAATAAAAATAAAGACAATAAAAATAAAAAAAATAAAACCCTAAAAACTAAGTCTCTATGAGGCTTTATCCATAGTCTTCTATGGATTTCTAATAAAATTCATCTTCCTCATATGATCACCATGTGTTTTCCTCCACAATCACCATAAAAAAATAAAAAAATAATTAATGAATAAATTATGATAAAATAAATAAAATAATAAATAAATAAACAAATAAACAAAAGAAAAATAGAAGAATATAGTATGCTTATGGATGATTAGGGTGCTCCTCAGATTTGTGATTCACCGTTCTTGATAAGTCTTCGAATCTTTTCTTCAAAAAAATTCTTCAAGAGTCTTGAATTAATTGATGAATCAAAAGTAATTTTTTGATTAAGAAAAAATATAAGAAAAATAAAATCATAATTTTCTTTCTCTCCTCTCCTTCTTTTCTACGCTCTCCTTTTTTCTCCTCCTTTTCTCCTTTTTTCCCTCCCCTAGCTCCCCTTTTATAGTGGAACTAGGAAGCCTAACCCTAATCCTAATGTGATTTTCATTCTTAAAGTGCATTTAGGAATTTTGAACCAAATAGGATTAAATTAATTAGGAAGTTTAAACCAATTTAGGATTGAATTAATTAGGAATTTTAACCACCTAAAACATTAAATTGGAATAATTAGAAATAGGAAAATGAAAGAGTTCAATTCCAACTGGGATTGTGCAATTCCGATTGGAATTGTACAATCCCGATCGGAATTAAGGAATTCTGATGCGCAAATTTTTTTTTTAACATTTAATTAATAAAAAGGCCCCCGAAAAAATTTAAATTTTGTAATTAGGTCCTAAAAAGAACTTTGTGATTTAGTCCCTAAAAACATTAAATTCTTCCTTTAAAAGCCCTTAGAATTTTTTAAATATTAAGCATCGAAGACATTTTCATCATTGGAGTCCTTTGCTACATCCATAACATGTCATCCCAAAATTGGGTCTCTACAGTTGCCCCCCTTTGTCGTTGTTTGCTTGACAAATTACGACAAAGTAGAATAGCACCCAATTTCTAAATTGAAAGTTAGGATACTTACTTGTACTCCGTGAGGCTTCTGCTGGTGAATTTGCTATACTCGGATGTACAGCGTTTTAAATGACATATCATACTCGGTCGTATGATATTAATTATACTCAATCATATAATCGATTTAGGATACACTGCACTCGTTCGTACAATGCCAACTACACTTGGTCGTATAGTCTATTTTTAATAAGAAACATCACACTCGGTCATATGATGCTTATTATACTCCGTCGTATAATCGATTGAGGAATACAATGAACTCAGTCGTACAATGCCGACTACACTAGACCGTATAGTCTGTTTTTTATAAGAAACATCACACTTGGTCGTATGATGTTGATTATAGTTGGTCGTATAATCGATTGGTGAATACATTGCACTTGATCATATAATGTCGACTACACTCGGTCGTATAGTCTATTTTTTATAAGACACATCACACTCGGTCGTATGATGCTGATTATACTCGGTCATATAATCGATTGAGGAATACATTGCACTCGGTCATACAATGCTGACTACACTCGGTTGTATAGTCTATTTTTGATAAGAAACATCACACTCGGTCATATGATGCTGATTATACTCGATCGTATAATCGATTGATGATACATTGCACTCGGTCGTACAATGCCGACTACACTCGGTTATATAGTTTATTTTTGATAAGAAACATCACACTCGGTCCTATGATGCTGATTATACTTGGTCATATAATTGATTGATGAATACATAGCACTCGATCGTACAATGCCGACTACACTCGGTCGTATAGTCTATTTTTTATAAGAAATATCACACTCGATCGTATGATGCTGATTATACTCGGTCGTATAATCGATTGATGAATACATTGCACTCGGTCGTACAATGCTGACTACACTCGGTCGTATAGTTTAATAGAGAAACATCACACTCGATTGTATGATGCTGATTGATTATGCGATTATGATGCAATCCATAATTGCTCACTATTAGCTGTAACCCTTCCATTGCTCATTTTCGATGCTACAGTCCATAACTGCTCGTGATTAGCTACAACCCTTTCATTACTCACTGATGATGCTATAATTCATAATTACTCATGATTAGCTGTAACCCTTTCATTGCTCACTGATGATGCTGTAATCCAAAATTGCTCGCGATTAGTTGCAACCCTTTTGTTGCTCACTGATGATGCTGCAATCCATAATTGCTCGTGATTAGCTGCAACCCTTTCATTGCTCATTGATGATGCTACAATCCATAATTTCTTACGATTAGCTGCAACCCTTTCATTGCTCACTGATGATGCTACAATCCATAATTGCTCATAAATTGATTGCAATCCTTTCATTGTTTGCTTTTGATGATGCTACAGTCCATAACTGTTCGCTGATTTTTATCTTTAGTTATTTGAGTTGAGTTGAATGCTTTGAATTCTTTGTGCTGACTAATTAGCACTTTTATTGACTAACTTTGAATTTTTCTGTGTTGATTGGCTTTGCAAGTTGAGTATACCCCCTTATGGATTTGAAATTCCTACAGAATTGCTAAAGTTAGTTTTAACAAGATGAATGTACAAACGTACATTATTATTTTGAAAATTTATAAGAAAATTCATCACCTTGCACGAGGTAACATGTACTTAACCAATCTCCTTAATTTTGATCCTCATGACTATCATTTATTTACCATTCGTAAAGGGCAGATGGACCGTTAACCATTTTATGCTAAGAGCATATTTTTTACCAAGTGAAGAGCTTACTTCCACACCTAAATTTAGAAAGAATCTACTAGACAAAACTTATGGTATTTGAGCATAAATGGATCAGATTCTAAGTATCAAAATAGTCTTTGAATTATTTTTGCACTTTCCTTCCTTATCCAAGTATTCCCCACCTTTCTTATATTACTTAGTGTGAATACCATTGGAAAGGTCCTTTGGATACTCATACTCATATAGAGCATTAGAGTAAATAGAGTAATTTTTGGCATGGTCCTCTTTTAGTATTCCCTGCCTTTCTTGTATCACTCAACATGGATACCGCAAGAGGTTTTATGTTGATAGTCTTACTCATTTCTGAGCATTGAAGTAAATTATGCTTGCTCTTTTTATATTCTCCTCTTAGTATTCCCCTGCCTTTCTCGCATTATTCAACATAGATACCGTCAAGGGATTTTGTACTCATACTCATTTTTGAGCATTGGAGTAGATTATATGCACATTTATTATACACAAGATTGAAATGATACCCTAAAATTCAATCAATTGATATCACAAGTCCATAGATTTTGCCTTTGCATGTTCTTCCCCTTATTTGGGTGCAAAGCAAGCATTAAATTGATTAGAGTTTAGAAATTCTCCACATGGAACTGTCAACAAGACATCTGAATTCTGCAAGGCTAATAAAAGAAAGCCACCAAAATCAAAGGTCATGAGATAAATTTTTGCACATGATCTCATGAAGTGGATGAATTTCCTTTCAATTTATGAATTTTCTTATTAAAGATTTATTTTATTGCAGAATCAAAGGGAATAGAGTTGTACTACTTCCCTTTGGTATTTGCACAGGGTGAGGTTTTGACAAGTGATTGGCATTTGCTATCTTGCCCATTCTTATTGATATATCAGTTCCTTTTCCCTTCTTCATTCTCTTTTATTTTCCCTACAAAAAATACCATAAGTTAGTATGGTCTATTCGCAAGTGAACAAATTTTGTCAAAATGCAGTGTTTTTCATTTTTGCATTCTTCCCTTTAGATTTGTGGTGATGATGTCTCTGATCACAGGGTCGTGATGCTCTACCATTGAAGTTGTGGCTTTATCCCATTGATGCGATGGTAGAGGGCTTCATTTCTCTTCTTTACATTTCCTACAAAAGAAGAGATTTAGGAGTTAGAGGTTTTTATTTCATAATCAAAGAAGTTTTCAGAGTGCATTCATCTAAAGTTTTGAGTGCATTCTTCCATTTCATATTGAATATAAGGAACTTGAGCATCCTATCTAGCCTCTTAAAGTTTCCAGGATAATGCTTCTTGGTAGTGTCACTCTTCTTATTTTCATTCTTTTAGATGTTTCATATGCAGATACTCTGACTACTTTTTTGTTCTTCCAATACTAATTTTAGACGTTAGTAGTAGAGTATCTATATAATCTTGTCTAGGGTCAAAGACTTTTATTATACAAAACAAGTATTTCCTAAAAATGTATGCAGGTGTATGCATGTTATGTATGATGTGCATTATCCTAATGGGTCTCCTATTTGGAACAGAGCTATGTTTGTTGGTTTTGGAGTGTAAGAATGAGGTGTCTCATCAACAGCTTGTTAGTTTGAGCATTGAATGATTCACTGTTGGTACTTCTGATGTTGAAGCTTCTGATATGATTCGTCAGACTGACTATTAGACTATCAAGAAGGGTCCATGGCTTAACAATAGATCTTGTGATTGACCGATGCACTGTTGAACTTTTCTTTTATTACTGTTAATGACTGAGGTATTAGCTTTTACACTTCAACATCCATCTTCGCTCTTTGAATGCCGATACCATTTGCCCCCTGAGTTGTATTTTGCCCTCAATTTTCATTTTTATGTGCTAGAGACCCAATTCGTCCACTGTTGTTATTGATCCTTTAACTTATTAACCATATTAGTTGCAATCTCATGCATTGGAGATGTAGGGGAAAGGGAAAACTGATCGAAGCGAGTTTTTAATGATGAAATCAACTAGACTTGCACTTTGAAGAACTCTTGTGTATGATATGAAGCTTGATATTGATGCAATGATTGATGATAGTTTTAGGACAAGACTTGCAATGCAAGTTATTGAGACTTTTGAATTCTCAAGGTGTAAGGGGACCCTAGGCTTATAAGGAAAATTACAAAGGAAACACAACTAAAATAGTGATCTTATAACTATGATTTTAGCTTTCATTATGTAATGTCTTTCCATTCAGATACTTATGCAAGACGAATATGAAAATCTCCAATTCAATTTTACCCATTCATTGGGGCAAAAATGAGAACATTCATTACATCACATGATACAACTTCTATAATCAATTAATCCTAAATTTTTCTCTCTAATTTTTCACCTTACTGTTCTTTTTCTTTTTTCTCTCTCTTTGATTTTCTTCTCTTTTTTATTATTCTTCTTATTTTCCTCAGATTTTATTCTCTTTAGAAGTTATGTCATGTGATATAAGACTATTCTTTAAGTTTACATTTGTACCCATACTAAATGAATCTAATTGAATTAAATTTTTGTCAAACATGCATATGCGATCAATATCACAATGCATAGTACCATTAGAATGCATATTACATAAGTGAGCATAATTATAATTCATATCATCAATCATTAAAATAAAATAAGTTCTAAAGAAACTAAAATTTTATTTAAAGAAGACAATTTTATTTCCTATTCTAGATGCTAGGGATTCTGAGTCTCATAGTGGTTATCTTTCAGGTGGCTGACATAATAGTTATTATTGCATTTTCTTACAAACTGTCTCCATGACTTCATCTTTTTGTACCTCTACTGTGCATGTTTCTTCCTTGTCTTGTAGTTTCTCATCATCAAACTCATTACCCCATCTTGTAGGCATAATCAACTCGATGGGTATGTCAATAGAAGGTGGTTTAGTGTAAAACACCTTATAGTCGAACTTAGTTAAGGGCTGACCCAACAAATCTTCAACTCTTTCCACATCTTTGGGGGCATTAGGAGATTTCTCATTAATTTTAAGGTCTAAGTCCTCAAAGGAGTTTAGCACTTCTTTCTCACTTACTCCTGAGTTGATTATTATAGTTGTTGGAGATGGCATGTTTCGGTAGTTTAGGAAAGGATTACTTATGGTGCTGGGGTTTTTAGGATCTGTGATTTTTCTAGAATCTATGAGGTTTTGGATTTCATGTTTAAGGCGAATGCAGTTATCTATGGAATGTTGGAGGTTTTGGTTGAATTTGCAGTGTTTATTCGGGTTATAGCCTGGGATATTTGGATTTTGGTGGGTTTGGAGTAGGTAAAGGTTGAAGTAAGCCCTTTTATATTAGGCACTCTAGGACTTTTGACAAAGGTTGTTTAAAATTTGAGAACCTCCTTAGTTGTTGAACAACATGGACTCCTACAACCCGGCTAGTGCTTCCTTGTTGTATGCCCCTAGTTGGGTAGTTTCTTGCTCTGGTGTTCCAGTAGCCTTCTTTTCTCATTTTTGATCTCTTCAGCCTGTAACCCATCATCATAAAGGTCTATAAATGTCTTGGGGTTCGTCGTTTGCAACCTTTCTACTAGGTTAGGTGACACATTTCGGACTATCATTCTAACCTGGTCCTTCTCTGCCAATTTTTTTTCATCATTCCTGCCTTATTCATGAACCTAGTCAAAAAATCTAAAAATGATTCATTGGGCTTTTTCTTGGTTAGTTCCAGATCTCTTATAGACACCTCAAGCCTAGTAGTATAGTCGTATTGCTTTAGAAAAGTAGTGCACAACTCCCTTCAATATGCTCGGATAGACTTCTCTAACCCATGATACCAGTTAAAGGCCATACCCTCCAAGGACAGTACAAACAGCTTAGTAACCACGGTTAAAGGAGCCTTGGTGGTACTCATAGTAGTTGCGTATTGACTGAGATGAATCCTTGGGTCCCCAGTACCATCAAACTTCTATAGCTGTGACATTTTGAATTTGTCAAGTAGCTTGTCTTCCTTAAATTGCATCTTATCATCAAAGTCAAAAAAGGGTATCCTAGGCCTTGTTCCCTCATCAACTCTTCCATGTTAGACAATTTCTGAGTTAATGCCTTCATCTGTCTGGATTCCAGCTCTTGAACTTGCTCATGTGATTCCCTTTTCACTTTTTCAACCATGTAACTCTCAACATCCTCGAGTTTCATGTCATTATTAATAGGTAGTGGACCTATGATAGGTGGGTTGATCGCGGCGGGTGGTGCAGTAGCAACAAGTGGTGGCATCAGTCCCGCTAGAGCTTGTCTTAACTCATCTTGCATCATTAATCTTATATCATCCATTAGTGCTCCTTTGACATCTTCTAGGGTCCAGTTTCCTCCCTCTTGTTGTTCCATTCTTTCAGTTCATTTAGGTTGTGTAGCTAGATTAATAGGGCTCTTTTTGAATCTGCTAAGGATCTCTTTCTTGATCGGTTAGGGGCTTGAATCAGTTCTCACCAGTCTGCCGCCTTTTCGACTCCAAACATAGGAAGACTAGGACAAATCTATAATGGCTGCAAGACAAATGGTTAGTATGATGCATGAGATGCATGTATGAATGTATGCATGATGCACATGCTATGCAGTAAGTAGCAAGTAACAAGTTAGGTATACATACATCCTTCCAACCTTATTCCTCCCGCACACGTATTCAATGGTGAGTCTCTTTTCCTAGGATTTTTGGTTTTGTTCTTAATATCAATAGGGGATATTAGGGACTGAAACACATGCTAAATCTCTCAAAGCAAAATAGAAGCATAGAAATAGCATTTCTAGGTGTAAAAGATTAGCCTAATGTTTATTAACCTAAACGGGTTTCAAAAGTATGGGCTTAGGCCTTTACAGATAGAAATACCTCATTGCAACATTCACAAGCAATTTGGGTAGATCCTAAGGGAAATAACTAAGCCATTATATGTGGTTAGGGTCCAATAACAAGGTCAAGGTTCCCTTAGCAAGATGCTCTCCATTATGGACTTTGAGTTACAGACCAAGGTCAGAGGGGCCCAGCATCCTTTGCAAACTCAAGAGAAGACTACCCCCCTTTGAGGACTTGGGTTACAAGCTCTAGTCAGATGAGACCGGTAATCTCTCTTTGATCGAGTTAAGGCTAAGAGTGATGATTAGCCGATATACAACCCCATGAAGCTAGTGGAATCATGGAATCATAAACCAACGCCATCGGTTAATAGGGACATGCAAAATGAATGAAAGAATAAAATAATAATTAATAAAATAATTCTAAAGAACACAAGTAGAATCAGTATCTCTTATCCCCAGTAGAGTCGCTACTGTAGACGACGGGGTTTAGCGTGCGTCCAAGATTTTAGCAACCAGGTCACTGTTTGAGCTCAGGGCTCTAGAGAACACACTAACCACTATCACAAAGACATGGCATGGAGATGAGGAGTCGCCACCCAGGGTAATAACTGGGACAAATCGAAAAGGTGGCACTCGATTCCCTAAAAGAAAGCTAGCACCATAACCAAGAGATTCTGGATACGGAATACCAACTTCTTTAAGTCTTGTGTTCATTTAGAATTACTTTATGAATTATTATCTTATCCTCTATTTGCATGCAATTTCATATAAACCCAAAGCAATAAACTCCAAGGCAAACTAGTCATGAAATATAAAAGTAAATAATGCATTCAATAAATCACATAATCCCTAAGTTAGTCTAATTTACATGGATTTTAAATAAATGAGCTAAATCTACATGTTTTAATTTATACGGGAACTTAAATCTACAAATTGTGGAATATTTAAATTAGTGGGCCTAATTCTAGATGTTTTAATTCTAAGGTGATCTTGAATTTACAAATTATGAAAAAAGCTTAAATTAAGTGGGTTAAATCTAAATTAATTAAATTAAATTAGGTGAGCCTATGTCTAATTAACTAAATGGGCCTAAGGATATTTCTAGTCTAAAATCTAATTAATTATGAACCTAAAAATATATTTTAATTAATTAAACATAATTAATTATTAAATGATATGGGCTAAAAACAAACAAATCAAAATCTGAAATGGGCTTAAGGCCCAAAACACACAAAAATAATAAATAAGCTCAAAAAAAAAAAATAAAAAACATAAAAAAAATTAAATAAGATCAAATAAATAACTAATTTAATCCTTACTAAAACCCTAATTTTTATTAACATGCAACCTAAATTAATCTACTTCCTCCATTGATTTTAAATGATTACCAAATTGAAACCTAATTTTACTAACCAATTTAAAAATCATGCAACCACACACATAAAAATAAAGAATAAAATAAAAATAAAGACAATAAAAATAAAAAAATAAAACCCTAGAAACTAAGTCTCTACGGGGCTTTATCTATAGTCTTCTATGGATTTTCAATAAAATTCATCTTCCTCATATGATCACCATGTGTTTTCCTCCACAATCATCATAAAAAAATAAAATAATAATTAATGAATAAATTATGATAAAATAAATAAAATAATAAATAAAAAATAAATAAACAAATAAAAAAAAAGAAAAAATAGAAGAATATAGTATGCTTATGGATGATTAAGGTGCTCCTCAGATTTGTGATTCACCATTCTTGATAAGTCTTCGAATCTTTTCTTCAAAAAAATTCTTCAAGAGTCTTGAATTAATTGATGAATCAAAAGTAATTTTTTGATTAAGAAAAAATATAAGAAAAATAAAATCACAATTTTCTTTCTCTCCTCTCCTTCTTTTCTACGCTCTCCTCTTTTCTCCTCCTTTTATCCTTTTTTCCCTCCCCTAGCTCCTCTTTTATAGTGGAATTAGGAAGCCTAACCCTAATCCTAATGTGATTTTCATTCCTAAAGTGTATTTAGGAATTTTGAACCAAATAGGATTAAATTAATTAGGAAGTTTAAACCAATTTAGGATTGAAGTAATTAGGAAATTTAAACCACCTAAAACACTAAATTGGAATAATTAGAAATAGGAAAACAGAAGAGTTCAATTCCGATCGGGATTGTGCAATTCTGATCAGAATTGTACAATCCCGATTGGAATTATTGTAATTCCAATGCGTATATTTTTTTTAGTGTTTAATTACAAAAGGCCCTCGAAAAAATTTTAATTTCACAATTAGGTCCTAAAAAGAACTTTGCAATTTAGTCCCTGAAAACATTAAATTCTTCCTTTAAAAGCCCTTAGAATTTTTTAAAGATTAAGCATCGAAGACATTTTCATCATTGGAGTCCTTTGCTACATCCATAACATGTCATCCCGAAATTAGGTGTCTACAATGTGAAGTTGAACGTTCTTACTTCTTACTTGAACATTTAATTTATAGTGATTTTTAATAGTCTCCCATACTTCTATTAGGGATTGGTAATATTGAGCTTTGCAACATTCTTCTTTTGATATATAGACTAGCAAGATTGTCATGGCCTTCTTGTTATTGTAGTTTTCTTCTTTTTAATCATTTAACCATTGACTTCTTGCAAGGATTATATCTACACCATAAATAGTTATCTTATGTGGTTCCCAACCCTTTAGAATAACATCCTAAAGTCTAATGGGATCATTATCTAGGTATAACTCCATCTTGAACTTTCAATATGGGTAGTCAACTACCATCAAAGAAGGGTCTAAGAGATGAAAAGTTTAAAGATTCACTCCCTATAATCTTGAGTTATAGTAATTAAGCACCTAGAACCTAAGTTCTAATATCAATTGTAATTGCCTTAAAGGGGGGGGGGTGAATAGAGCTTTTGAGTAATCAAAAGAAAATTAAAGATTAGAAGATAACACACAAGAACTTAAGGAGTTCGATTCATAAATGAATTTACATCTCAACATAACATATCCCCATGTTAGGATTTTTAATCCCCATATAAATCTTATTCATAAAGATTGAGATTGCAAGAGTTTTAAGGGTCAACTCTAAACCTTACAACAATGACCTTTTAAATACGGCTTAGCTCTAACCTTAAACCCAACTATTTTAATGGAGAAACACTTAAACCAATTCCTTTAGAGTATAACATCACTTCCCTTCTAATCTAACTTAAGAATTAGATGAAGTTTAAGGCCTATCTCTAACACGTAACCAACTCTCAAAAGAGTTAAATGAACATAAGAAGATTATATGAGAAATTGAATGCTCAATCAATGCTAAAGAGATAAAAATTCAACTACCAAAGTATGTAACTTATAAATGAATCTCTAAAACTTGTTTTTATAATTGAGCATAAGAATATGGCCATTGAAGCCATGAATGTCATCCCTATGCTTCTCCAAATTACATTTAATATAATAAAAGCATTTTTAGAGAAACAACCACTCATGGTCATGAGGGTAGGATTCAGGTCATGATGGATAAAAAAGTAGCCATTGGAATTATAGGTGACCATTAAGCATTGTAGGGAGCCTGAGTTAAGAGCTGCTCATGACGTTGAGGGCAAGTCATGAGGGGCTTAAGCTTTTTGGCTTAATGAAGAGGCAATGGGCCACGATCTAAAAGAGTGATCACTAGGTAGTCACGGTCTGGAGAGCCCTCTTAATGATCATGAGGGTAGATTGTGAGGGGCTCAGGCCTCTTTTGCTTCGATGACTATTTTCATACCTTAGCTCTTAAGGGACCTTTTTAAGCTTGATCTTAACTTGTTTTAAGTCTTAATTATACCGAATGAGTGTTGAACTTTGTAGGAGCTTATTTTTGATATTTTGATAAGTTAAAGACTTGAATACTTCACTTAGATTCTTCATATTTAATTAAATCTATAGCACACTTTGATAAGAACATTAGATTAATCAAATTATTTATTAAAGTTAAAACTTTAAAGATTGAATAATATTAAGGTTAATAGGCTAGGACTCTTACATGACCAGGAGAACATAGCTGCATGGCTAACATATTCATTATAGCCGATCTCTTGATTGGTGACTAGAATGCCCAAAGGCATAGGCAAAATAAATAAGAATTTCAAGAAAAGAGAGCTGCAATATAAGAGAGGAGATAAGAATTTCCTAACCCAGTGTTAGTGATATGCCTTAGGCCAATTATGTAATGGCTATACTTTGACATTGTTATATTTTTATTTTAATAATAAAGAGGCATTTTTATTATTACTGGCTAATTCTAGCAGTATCATTGATTAGTTAATTCTACTAAGATCATCAAGTACATGACTTGATAGTAAAACTATTAGGTGATACTTGAATTCTAATCTAAATATCCCTAGTTGATTATTGTTATGGGAATAACAATGAATAAAGACTAGTATGAGGTTGACTGATGATTAAGTTTTACTGATAATGTATATGAGATATTAAGTCAAATTCATAAGTACATATTTAGGGAAATGATGTACTGGATTGACCCACTATGAGAATACCACATGGATTATTATCATAGGTAATTCTTATCATAGTAGTATTATTTAAGTCCTCTCACTTGAGATCACCATGGTTTCTTGTATGATAATTTTTGTATTTTAACACATCCCTACACCATACTTTAGCCAAATGGTAAAACATGTTATGATTGGATATAGAACGAGTTGTGTGAGGAATGTGAGTGGTTAAGATGGAATTTTTCCATCAGTTATTTTGAGAAGATATCTGTTGGGCCCCTTCATAAGTTAGACTAAAAAGAAATGCATGGCCATGCTAGAATGATAAAGAGTTATTAGTGTCATTCCACTTGGAATCTAGAAACAGTATGATTGAACGATATAAGGATGGCATAATCCATGCCTTATGTTCAATCAGGATATCATGCGACAAAAGCACTATAATACATACTGTGTATTAGGTTATGTTGGATTATCGACCTTCATATAACTCGGGTAGTCATAATGTCATGCTAGAGACCAATTATGACCTGTGGGCTAAAATGGAAATTTTAGGCCCACTACCAATATTGTGTGAACCTACAGGGTCGCACACTTAGAACAAGCCTAAAGTAGACTTGGATTAATAATCCCAATAATTATCTCTATGTAAGATTAAATAAATAAGTAAATAAAATAAATAAATAAATAAATATAATATTATTTATTTATTTATTTCCTAATTTATTTAAGGTAATAGTTATCTAAAATATATAGGAAAGGATTCTAATTTGGAATTAGAATCAAAATAGATAAAGAAGTTTAAACTTACCAAAACTATTTTGGTAAGTGGAGATGTATGAAACCCCAGAAAGGATTGCTATAAATACATCTCATTCTCTAGGGTTTATAGCTTTTAAGGGTTAAGCCACCTTTTCACCTTTTTCTTCCTACACTTCTTTTGTGAAAAGAAAAGACAAAGAGAAAACATGTTGTGAGACAATAAGAGTTATAACAGACCTACTTCACTTTGGATCACCTTGTTCATGTGGATACCATAGAGGGCGTGACCTTTTGGTGACATCTCAATCTAACAAAGGAATACCTAGAGCTCGAGATAGGGTGTCACTAGTGTGAACCCCCTCTCTTCCTTCCAACATTCTTGCCTAAAAATCATCTTGGTGAGTTTTGGAAAATCCTCTCAATCGATTTAATTCAAATTACATGGATTTGAGTTATGGGTTTTGTGGTTAAATTTTTTTGTTTTCTATTGCGTTATGGATCATGAAACCTAACAGTGGTATCAAAGCCACTTGTAATTCGATTAGATTGATTTTATGATATATGTGATATATTCATAAGATATGGAAATTGGTTTTTGTATATATATATGTGATATATATACATTTGATTTTGAAAAATGTTTTCAGAATGTCAATTGAACATTTCTATGTGATGATTTAATTCAATCTACATCGAAAACAATTTTGTACATTAATCGGATTAATGTCTATGGCTATTTAATACGATTAAACACCATTTGTAGTATGAATTTTTGGAAAATACATGCTATTTTCGAGTACAGAAATTCAAATGTACAGGTCATATGGTCATATGGTTAAGGCACACGACCGTGCATAAAATGGCAGCATGCAAAATTTTTGACATTACACAATGCACATGCCCATGCGCATCTAGGTACATGGCTGTGCACACTGTGCAAATCTGCATAGTGCATGTATAAAGATTGTTTGCATTCTTGTTCAAGTGTTGAGTGAAATTAGCTTGTTTTGAACATACTAATGAACTCACACCCATTAATCAACTAGCGGGATCGCCGAATGGATCCACTACATAAATCATTCTCACCATAATAATTGATTTTAATAAAATTAATTTATTATGCTTTATATGTTTAGTGTAATATGTAGGTGCATAGCATGGCCCTTAAGACTAATGTGATTGGATTTTTGTTGTTCTTTTTTTATGGGTTGTAATTTATTAAATATGACCTATGAGTCATTTTTCATTTACTGTAATTTTATTTTATTAAGTAGTAATAGAATGGCATAAATTACAAATTATAATGTAATTTAAATGAAGACCTAACATGGAGACTCAAAAGAAGGCCAAAGATAGAGATCCAAGGTGGAAACTCAAAATGAAAATCCAAGGTGAAATGCTTAGAATGAAAGAAGTCTTATTACCTAGGATTGACCATTAATCTTCATATTGGCTTATGAAGATCAATATAGGTTTGGGCCATGCTATGTTATGTTTACTTTATTATTATGTTATGTATGAGATGCTATGCATGTGATGTATGTTTATAACAAAATAATATCCAAATAAGGTAAAATAAATGGGGAGCCCTCATTCAATATTAAGTCACTATAATGTCTCTTATATGCTCAAACATTTGTCAAGCCTTAGATTATTATATATGGGTCTGCCATAGCAGGATGTATTAAAACATATGAGGAAGGCAAGTTAAAAAAGAGTGATTTCCAAACATTTGTTATGGTTTGACTTAACTAGGTCATCAAATGGGTTCTCAACCTAGGGTGTTATATGGGATTTTTAGCTAGTACATGTGATGTCAATTCCCATACCCTTCCAAGAGTTACATGAGATGTAATTGGTAAGAGTTACCTACCTAAATAACCATATCTTTAGGCGATGAGCTAAAACTTACTCAGAGTATGGTGAAATATGGATATTGGCCCACTAAAATTTACAAGTTAACTTGAGGGTTATTAATTTGAATAAATTTTTATGGGATTTATAATTATGCTCATTAAAATAACTTGATAAAATACTGAGTACACTGTATATATATTTGTCATAGATAATGGCTTCAAACACCACATCTAATCTATCACTGTGATCAATCTTTAAGAAGGATAAGCTTAATAGGATTAACTTCGTTGACTGGTATAAAAACTTAATAATTATTCTTAAGAAAGAAAGAAAGGAATATATCTTTGATCAACCTATCCCAGATGAACTAGGTAATAATGCTCATAGAGCTCAAAAGGATGCTCATAGTAAGCATCTTAATGACTTTGTTGATGTCACATGCCTCATGCTTGGATGTATGGAATTAAGACTACAAAAGCAATTGATGGAAATGGATGCTTATACCATGATAGACCATCTCAAGGAAATGTTCTAAAAGAAAGCTAGAATTGAAAGATTTAGCACCATAAAAGCATTTATTTCTTACAAGTTGACTACTGGCAGCTCCATAGGTCCTCATATTTTTAAGATTAAAGGTTATCTTAAAGATATGGACAAGCGTGGTCTTAAGATCAAGAAAGAATTGGCCATTGATATTATTCTCCAATCTTTGCCATAAACATATGATGGTTTTGTTATGAACTATAACATGCATAGCATGAACAAAACTATTTTTAAATTGTATAGGATGCTTAAGATTATTGAGAAGAACATCAAGACTACTAAGGATGTTATAATGGTTAATAAAGAGAAAGGTGTGAAAAGGATGGGAAAGGGAAAAGGCAAAATTAAGGCTTCCAAAGGCTTTCAGAAGCTCAAGCCTAAGCCTAAACCTGCACCCCAAGCAAAACCACCTAAGGAAGGAACATGCTTTTTTTGCAATAAGTCGGGCCATTGGAAAAGAAATTGCAAGCTCTTTATGGATGACCTACCTCGTCAGGTATTAATGTTATAGAAGTTAAATTATCTACTTCTGATTCTTAAGTATTAGATACTGATTCTAGATCAAATTTGCACTAATGTGCAGGGTCTAAAAAGGAGTAGAATATTGGTTAAAGGTGAAGTTGACATATGAATTAGAAATAAAGCAAGCACTGCTACATTAGATGTAGGAACTTATGAATTAACTTTGACTAATGGACTTGTTGAGTTTGGAAAACTATTATTATGTACTTGCTATAAGCAAGAATATCATTTTTGTTTTTTGTTTGGATAATAATGGTTTTGAATTTATTATTAGGATGATAACATTTTCTATAGATGTGCTCCATAAAATCATGGTCTTTTTATTTTAGACATAGAAGACACTAATGAAAAGTCCATCTATAACATTAATACAAAGAAATTTAAATCTAATGATTTAAACATAAACTATCTTTGGCATTTTCATTTAGGCCATATAAATGAGAAACACATTTCAAAACTCCATCAACATGGACTTTTGAAGTCACTCGATTTTGAATCATTTAAAACTTATGATTCTTGTTTATAAAGAAAAATGACTAAGACACCTTTTATTGGACATAGTGAAAGGACTAATGACTTATTAGGCCTTATACATTCTTATGTGTATGGTCCATTAAGTTCCACTACTATAGGAGGTTATCAATACTTCATTACTTTCATAGATGATTTCAATAGATATGGTTATGTTAATCGAATGAAGCACAAGTCTTAATCTTTTGAAATGTTCAAAATTTTCAAGAATAAAGTACAAAATCAACTTGGTAAGAATATTAAAGCACTAAGATCTGATTGATGTGGTGAATATTTAAGCTAAGAATTTATTGAACATCTTATACATTGTGGAATAGTTTCATAATTGACTCCATCAAGAACACCACAATGGAATGGTGTATCTGAATGGATAAATCAAACTTTATTAGATATGGTTTGATCTACGATGAGTCAGTCAGATCTTCCAATCTCCTTATAAGGTTATGCTCTAGAAACTGTTGCATTCCTTTTGAATAGAGTTCCAACAAAGGTAGTTAAAAAGATACCATATAAGATATGGAATGGGAAAACTCCCAATTTATCTTTTCTTAAGATTTAGGGTTATGAGACTTATGTGAAGCATCAAATTTTTGATAAATTACCACTTAAATTCGATAAGTGCCTTTTTGTGGGATGTCTAAAAGAAACCAAAGCATATTACTTTTATAATACTTTTGAGAACAAAGTGTTTGTTGCTCAGGATGGTGCCTTTTTGGAAAGAGAATATATTTCCAAAGGAACTAGTGGGAGAAAGGTACAACTTGAAGAAATTCAAGAACCACAGAATAATATTATACCACATATGAAACCTAAACTAGATTAATAAGTAAATGTTAAATCTACACTAGTACCATAAGGTCCTAGAAGTTCTAGTAGGACATGTTATAATCTTGAGAGATATGGATTTCTCATAATAAATAATAATGATGTAATGAATATGGATCAAAGTGAGCCCACAGCCTACCAAGAGGCTATTGAAAGTCCAGACTCTGAGAAATGGTTAGAGGCCATAAAATTAGAAATGTAATCCATGTATGATAATCAAGTATGGACTTTGATTGATCCACCTAAAGTTTTAAAAAATATTGGGTGCAAATGGGTTTTCAAAATGAAAACTGACATGGATGGCAATGTGCATACCTTTAAAGCAAGATTGGTTGCAAAGGGTTTTAAGCAAACATATGGTACATACTATGATGAAACCTTTTCACCAATTGCTATACTAAAATGTATTCAAATTCTCTTTGTTGTAGCTGCATACTATGATTATGAGATATGGCAAATGAATGTCAAAACAACATTTTTTAATGAAAACTTACTTAAGGATGTGTACATGACATAGCCATAGGGTTTTGTCAATCCTGAAAATTCTGTAAAGGTATGCAAGCTTCAAAGGTACATTTATTAACTAAAGCAAGCATCTTGAAGTTGGAATCTTCATTTTGATGAAGCAGTTAAAAAGTTTGGCTTCATTAAGAATGAAGATGAACCTTGTGTCTACAAGAAGGTTAATGGGAGCACAATTATGTTTTTAGTGCTGTATGTTGAAGAATACTACTCATTGGAAATTATATCCATATTAGCATAGGTGGTATGCCCTAAAGGCCAATCATATATTTAACATTGTAAATTATCCCAAATGGTAATAAAATAATATTCTATTATTTAAGGTATTTATTTAATTGAATATTTATCCAATAGCATAATGTTAAATAAATTTATTATCAAGATTTGATAATATGAGCTATAAATTTATTTAGTACATATGCTATAAATTTGTTCAGAGTTGATTAATTAAAATTTGGGTAATATTAATTAGACTATCACCTTTGTCTATTTTCCTTAATTAGTATATGATACTAATAGTAGGAGGTAGTAAGTCTTATACTACTTGACATAAGATATCTGAATAGACATGTGGATACTCATATGATGGGTGGATCAAACATGACATTAGATTTGTGATTGCATGGATATTCACTTATAGTCAATAATCACAATCAAGGTTATAATGATGCATATAGTCCTTGGACCTAAGGTAACATGGCCGTCCATATTTAAGTGGTTAGGGTTTATTACCGCTTATATACTTGTGCTAATCATACATGGGTATATGGTGTGTGGTGGCTGTAGTTAGTTAAGTGTAGGGATGAGTGTTTAGCCAATATGAGATTCATTTCTTGGAGTGAACCGAATAAGATCCTATGTTGTGAACCGGATAAGATCCTATGCTATCTATGTTCTTTCTTGATCAATAAGTTCCTAGCCAGGACAATTATGACATGAACTGAAAGAGTTTCAGTGTTGGTTATATTTTATCAAGAATATAACTTGAGATGAGGTCATATGATATAACTATTAGAGTTTGACTTAACCATGACTCTAGGCTATATCAGGATCTTATAATGAAGGGATTTTAGTGCACGGTAATTATGACTAAAGGGTTCATGTGAATCAATACATGCATTCATTTCTAGTTGGGTAGCTGTGATATTGATGGTAGGGATCACTCATAATTGATGAGAACTAATTATGCATAATTAGGATTTTCACATTTAGACTTGAAATGAGTTTTAAATAATATCAAGTGTTGATATTATCTTCTTATTTCCAATTAGACATAAACCTAGTAAGTCACACCTAAAAGAGTTTCACCAAATCATCATCAATATTAATCTAATTATTAATTAAAGTGTTCAATTAAGTAATTAAGATTAATGGAATTAGATTTATGTTTTGAGCAATGATTCTAGCATATCATGAAATCCAATTCAAGTAAAGGATTTAATTATTAATTTATACTTAATTAATATAAGATATTAATTAAAGTATTAAATTAATAATATATATGTTGTTTTTATTTAGTCTTGGATTAAAGGCCTAAGAGTTTAAGCCTAGGCACAAAGAGTTTTAGACCAAAGATTAATCCAAAATAATGAGAAAGCCTGTGAACCTAATCTAGGACCATTTGTATAATGGATTAGGCTTGGGCCCAATGTTGGCCCAATTACCAAGACCAAATCCATGTGAACATGACTTGGTTAAAATTTGTCATGTTAGGCATGCTTTATCCTTTTTGTGTATAATGTTAACTATGGGTATGATAAGTCTTAAGCTTGGATTATTAGGCCTGTCATGTGAGTCACACATTATCACTTAAGTGTAAAATGTTGACCATCGCTAATTTGTCATGTTAGGCACATATTATCTCTTGTGTGTATAAATTTGACTAAGGCAGAGATAAGGATTAGGTTACATGATTAAGTGTAAAGAATGAATGTAGACATTATATATAAGATGTATTTTCTATATTATTCTTTATACACTATTGAGTTATACAAATTGTATACTTATTATATCAAGTTGCATGCTTATAATGTCATGGATGATGTCAAAAGGTTTGCTTATGATGTCATAGATGATGTCAAGAGGTGTACTTATGATATCATGGATGATGTCAAGAGGTGTGCTTATAATGTCATGGATGATGTCAAGAGGTTTGCTTATGATGTCAATGATGATGTTAAGAGGTGTGCTTATGATGTCATGGATGATGTTAAGAGGTTTGCTTATGATATCATGGATGATGTCATGAGGTGGTTGCTTTCTCTATATATATGGCCTAAGAAATTTACAAAGAAGAGAGACATTAAAAATAGAAATAACATTTGGTAAACATAGTGTTCTTATAATGAGATTAAATTAGTGCAAGATTTGTAAGTGTCATTTAAGAGGGCACTTGCTACTAATCAAATCAAGGTAAGAAAGTGATTAGTGAAGCTTTGGTTTTTTAAGCTAGAGGTCTAACACTTGGGAGGCTAAGCATTTGATTCAAGAGTTGAACCAAAGAATCCAAAGCTTATAGAATGCTTATGGTTTACATCAAACTTAAGAGACTGTAAGCATTCCTAAACTTAAACTTCCTAATTTGTTGTTCTACATATTGATTTGTAGTTTAACTATGTGTAAAATGAAAAATGGATCAATGGGAATGGAAATCTTCATGTGATGAAGGGTTATGCAAGTGAAATTTTTGAAATTTCACACTATCTAAGGCATGTGCTCACCACACTTAATTGTTGTATAACCATTTCCTTTCAGTGGTATTAGAGCAACTTTTTTCACTTTACACATGCTAAAATTTATTAATAATTGCAAGTGTTAGAAGTATGATTATTGTTAGTTACAAGTTTTATGACTAAACATCTAAAAAAAAGTGGTTGAAATTAATCATGACATGCAATTGTTGTATCCTACTTGCTTTATGCCTGACATATATATATATATATATATATATATATATATATATATATATAGAATGATCATGGACTTAGATTACATCCTTGGTTTTGTAATAATAATTAAATTTTATTATTTGGTATGTAATTAAATGTTAATTACATAGAATTAGAATGTAATATTCACCTTGGTATGCTAAGGATTAAATGTAAATCACAAAACTTATGCTTGGAATTTGAAGTGTTCAAGATTTGAGATCCATGGCGATGGTGGAACTATTTTGTAACTTTTTTAAGAGTTAAAATAGGTATAGGAAAGTCCCATGATCACTCCTTATTTGTGCGTCCATTTTGCATGTTCTTTGTATTGTAACATGCTATATGCATATGTACATAAATGGATGTTGTGCCATATATATATATATATATATATATATATATATATATATATATATATATATATATATATATATATATATATTAAGGAGTTCTATTATTCAAATATGTTAAAGTTATTATCATTACTATTACTTTAAATATTATTATTATTATTATTATTATTATTATCATCATCATCATCATCTAATGTGCATGAGTTGTGTTGTATATATATATATATATATATATATATATATATATATATATATATATATATATATATATATATTTGTATGTATATACAAGTGTTATATTTGTGTGTGTGTGTGTGTATATATAATAATAATAATAATAATAAATAAATAAATAAAATTTTTGGGTCAAAAGCCACCTCCTTCTTTTTCTCTTTTTTTTTTCCTTTTCCCTTTTTCTTCCCTCTGTTCCCCGCACCATCACTGCATAACCCAGCCTTGCCGGAGCAACCACAGCGACCACCACCAACCACTGTCGACTCCCCTTTTCTCCTCCTTCCCTTCCACCGCTCCAGGTCATGTCAAAGCCACTGGAACCACCAGAAGCAGCAACTGCACCGAGGAGCTGCCATTAATGCTGATGCTGCTTCCGGTCGCTTCAGCTCGCCGTTCCAGTCTCGTTTGAATCCTTGAGCTTTAGTGAGTTCGATTTTGAGCTTCGTTTGAGCTCAATCTCCCTAGATTTTGAGTTTTAGCTAGATTTTAGTTTATGTATATTTTAGGTTTTATTTTTTTAAGCTTAATATTGTTTGACTTATAAATTCTTGCTTTAGAAATGTTGTTCATGGCAACTTTAGCTTCTCAAAATTAATTTTTGTTAATTTTTTGAATTATGAGTAATTTTTTTTTTATTTTAATAGTAAAATATTGAATTTTTGATAATTATGTTAATTATTTACTTTTAATGGAAATTTGGTTAAATTAGTGTTCATAATTTTAGAATTTATAAAATAATTTTTAGCGAATTTATATAATTTTTTAGAATATTTTAGTATTATGTGAATATTGGATTAATGAGCTAATTGTGTATTTTTGTTGAAATTATAGTTAAATAATATGTTTTAAATTATTTTAGAACTATATAGGGTATTAAAATGATTTTTATAAATTATTTACTATTTTTAACTAATTAATACTAATTTTTGAAAATTATATTCAAATAATATATTATTTACTATTTTGGTGATTAAATGGATTTTTAATTACTTTTATTATATATTTAAGCTATTTGAGTATATAAAAGTGAAATTTACTATTATAAGTGGAATTATTGAAATTTTTTATTTTTATTAATATTATATTATTATTTGAGATTTTTATTTAATTGTTGTGAAAATAATCATATTTAGTAATTTAATGTTTAAATATATTATATTTTGGTATTTTATGGATATTTATGGAATTTAATTATTTTAATATATTTATTATTTTATATTGATTTTGGTGAATTATGAACCTCGGTTGGGAATTTGTTCAATTCGGGTCTCAACCCATGGTGTTGAGTTATTACATTGTTTAGATCCACCCATTGGTAGGATAGCCTTTGATGGGACGTCAGATCCGTTAAACTTTCTGCACACTATTGAGATGAGGACTTGGACTGCTCACATAGAGTACTAACGGATCATAATAGTTGAGTGCTATGTTGAGGGACCAGCCCTGGATTGATTCGTCCAGGTGATTTAGTCATACATGACTATGATGACTTGGGCTTAGTTCAAGAGAGGATTATGAGGAGATTTTGTCCAGAGCCACTCTGGATGAGTTACAGACTTTGGTTGACAAGCATCACTAAAAGTGACAGATCTGTTGAGGATTACACCAGAGAGTTTCTCAGACTTGGCAAATATGCAGAGGATTTGATGCGAGACTAGTATTTTACTATCACAACTTATGTTACTGGTCTAGGTTCTACATTTGTTGGGATGCCTACTACGGGCCTTACTCTAGAGTCGATGATGGAGTTGGCCAAGGAGATAAAGTTGAGACTAGTAAGGCAATGAGCTATGCTTGATTACTATTAGTTGGGTGTTCAGTCAGAAGGATTCTAGACTGCTCCATATTCGACTTTCTAGATTGGTTCTAGTAGTCAGTAGAGAGGCTCAATACAGCAGAGTCAGAGGCAGCAGTAGAGAGTACATAGGAGTTGCAGACATGATCATGTTAGACCTCGAAGACCTATCAGATTTGGGTCAAGTGCTTCTAGCAGTAGCAGTGGTTGGATTTTGGGTTACAATAGCACAAGATCAGTAGCCAGTGCCTGTTAGACTTATGGTAGAGTCCATCAGGGACCCTGTTATATGGCGCCGCTGACATGCTTTAAATGTAGACAGACGGGACACTTTGCTATATCATGCCCGTATTCTGGTTTTTAGCCACAGTAGATTTCACAGCAGCCGATTGCCAGTGCAGCACCAGCTCCTTTTCAGTTGCCTCCAGCTCAGTATCCGAGTTCTACCCAGATTATTGCCCAGTAGGGGCATGGTAGAGGTACTAGAAGAGGTGCTAGAGGTTTTGGTCAATCTTCTAGTAGTCTGCAAAGAGGTCAAGGTCAGGCCAAGTTTTCCACCTTACTCAATAGGATGATCAAGCATCTAATGTCGTCGTTGCAGGTATTATTTCATTATGTTACTTAGATGCTTGGGTTTTGTTTGATCCAAGGATGCCACACACTCTTTTGTGTCCCTTGTTTTTTCTTCGAAGTCGTGTTGGCAAGCTTTGAGGATGGCTTTTCTGTTGTTTATCACCACTCCTCTAAACGATTCATTAGACACTGACATTGTTCTTTCTAGTTATCCAGTGTTTGTGGGAGGTAGAGAGCTACCAGTAGAATTAGTGTTGTTAGATGTGATGGAGTTCGATGTGATTTTGGGTATGGATTGGTTGTCTCAACATTATGCCATTGTGGATTATCGAAGTAAAGAGGTGATTTTTAGAATTCCAAATGAAGAAGAGTTTAAGTTTGTGGGTGATAAAAGTTCTGGACCTTAGAATCTCATGTCCACTATCACGGCTAGGAAGATTCTAAGGAAGGGTTGTCAGGGATATTTGGCATTAGTCAAGGATACTTTTGTAGAGAAGTTTTCACTCATAGATATTCCTATTGCCTGTGAGTTTCCTGATATTTTTCCTGAGGAGTTGCTAGGTTTACCACCTCACAGAGAGATTGAGCTCTGTATAGATGTGGTTCCAGGCACCAGTCCTATTTCAATGCCACCCTAAAGAATGGCTCCTGCAGAGTTGAAAGAGTTGAAGGAGCAGTTACAAGATTAACTAGATAAGGTGTTGACCATTTACATGATCAAACTCCTAATTTTGGACTTTGACAAACAATTTTTATACTAATAATTTCAATTAAGTGTGTAGGGAATTATATACCAAACATATACTAAGCATATACACTTTTGGATGTATAGTGACTTTTCGGGCTGATTGAACCTCTGAGATTGAAGAAGGTTTTTGACATATTTAGAGCTCTTAAATGAGAAAATGGGCTTCTTAAAATTTGAAGCATACATCTTGAGCTTTCTGAATTGGGCTTTTTTGTGAAAATCAAAGTTCATTTGGTTATGCAAATTTTGAGTTGAAATTCACGTATACGTCTGCCATCTCAGACTGCACATCTCTTAGTATTTTGGACATATCTTGAGTTAAAGAAGTCCAATTAAGGTGATTCAAAATGATATGAAAATATAAGTCAAATATATATAACTTTTATGAAGAAAATATGGGCAAATTCAACTTTCTTCAGGAGCAGATCATGGCTTCAACTTGGGTATAGCTGTCTGACAGTATTCTGCATTTCAGATTGCACAATCCTCAGTAATTTGGACATATCCCGAGCCAAAGAAGTCAAATTTAAGTGATTCAAAATTTTATGGAAATATAATTCAAATATCTACAGCTTTCATGAAGAAAGTATGAGCACATTAAAATTTCTTCATGAGAAAATCACGGCTTCAATTTGGGTATAGTTGTCTGACCGTAGTCTGCATTATAGATTGCACAACCCTTAGTATTTTGGACATATCTTAAGGTACAGAAGTCTAATTTAGGTGATTCAAGTTGATATAGAAAGATAATTCAAATATCTACAACTTTTATGAAGAAAGTGTGGGCAAATTCAAACTTCCTAAGGAGCCAATTATGGTTTCAATCCATGAATAGCTGTCTGACAGCATCAGTCTCAATAATTCAAAATATAGACGTTGGACACATCATTTGCACCTCCAACAGCTATATTTTTTTTATTATAAATAGCTCTAGAGCTGAATGGAAGTGAAGCAACTTGTTTTATCATTTTATTATCTCTTAAGCTTTCATTGAGCTCTCAAATTCTCTTAAATAATTCTTTGTTTGTATAACTCTTGTGAGAGTTGGGTATGTGTTAGAAATAGAATTTCTCTTCATCTTAAATCTTGGGTTAGATTAGAAGGGAAGTGAGATTTATTTCTAAAGGAATTGGTTTAAGTGTTGTCCATTGAAACACTTGGGTTTTGGTTTTTTGAGTGAGCCTTGAAAACTCATGTTGTGAGGTTGTAAGAGTGAGCCATAAAACTCTTGTATAATCTTAATCCTGTGAATAAGATTGTGGGTGATTGAAAATCCTAACTTGGGGATAAGTTAGGTGGAGACGTAGGATTGATGTTGAATTCGAACTCCTTAAATCTTTGTGTTCTTCATTCTTCCTTCTCAACTTCTATTTAATTCTTGCAAAGAATTCTTTCAATTTCTCATTTTTATTTCATAGTCCTATTCACCCCCCCTCTAGGACTCTTTTCATTTGGTATCAGAGCTTGAATTCTAGGTACTTTATTGCTAGAATACAAGATCATGGGGAGTGAATCACAAAACATCTCTTCTCTTAGACCATTCTTTGATGGTAGTGACTATCCACATTGGAAATTCAAAATGGAATTATATCTTGATTATGATTCCATCAAACTTTGGGATATTGTCTTAAGAGGTTGGGAACCACCTACAACTATCATTGATGGTGTGGTAACTACACTTGTAAGAAGCCAATGGAGTGTTGATCAAAAGGAAGAAAATCACAAAAATAAAAAGGCTATGATTACTCTAGTCTCCTCCATGACAAGAGAAGAAGGAGGCAAGCTTCAACATTGCATTTTAGCTAAAGAAATGTGGGAGACCTTGGAGAATCACTATGAAGGCAACATTCAAGTGAGAAGCAAGAAGGTTTAACTTCATATGTATGAATATGAACTCTTCAAAATGAAGCCTCAAGAATGAATCACGGAGATGACAAATCGTCTCAATGCTCTCCTCACAACCCTTAAGAAACTTGGAAAACATTTCTCCAAGGAAGAAGTAAACAACAAGATTCTAAGAATCCTACCTAAGAAGGATTGGGAATCTTGTGTTACCTCAATTGAGGAAGCTCAAGACCTCTCCACTCTATCAACCGATGTGCTCATTGGTAAGCTTTTGACACATGAGCTCACCATCAAGCAAAGAGGTGAAGAACAAGAAGAGAAAGAAGAAAAGAAAAAGAGCATTGCCCTAAAAGCTCTTCAAGAAGATAGTGAAGTGGAAAGCATTAAAGATTCTAGTGATGAAGATGGTGCATTGCCATGCTTACTAGGAACTTCAAGAAGTTCTTAAGAAAGAAAAATTTCTCAAGAACAAGGGACTTCAACAGGAAGTTCGAAGGAGATGGGAGGAAGAAAATAAAAGAGGTTACTTGCTATGAATGCAAGAAATCAGGACACATTAGAAATGAATGTCCCAAACTCAAATTCAAGAGTAAGGGAGCAAAAGATAAGAAGAAGGCATTCAAAGCTACTTGGGATGATTCCTCCGAATCCGAAGAGGAAGAGGAACAATAAGAAGTTGCCAATCTTTGCTTCATGGCCATTGAAAACGAAAATGAGGTACCATCCACTTCTTACTCCTCTTTTGATGATTGTGATGAATATTGTGATGATGATAATGATGATGATGAGAGCTCTATTATGAGCAAATTGCTTGCTAAATGCAAAAGTTTGTTATCTAAGAAGAAAAAATATAAACATGAGTTAACTAGCTTAAATAAGGATTTTGAATGTTTGAAAATTGATTTTGCTAAACTTGTTGCATCAAATGAAAAACTTGTAAGTGATGCTAAATCTTATAATTCTTTGGAAGACCAACTTAAGAAAGTAAATGATGAAAATCATAAGCTTTCTAAGGAGGTCTTAGAATTAAAAAATTCCATTGCTAAATTTAAGAGAGGAAAAGAAACTTTAGATAGTCTTCTTGACTCTCAAAAATTTCATGGAGATACCCATGGAATTGGATATAAAAATGGAATGTCTTCATCATCCTCATCACATATTACTTTTGTTAAAGCTTTACATGATTCTACTCCTTCAACCTCAAATGAGATTCAAGCGAAAAAATCTTATGTGTTAAATAGCAAGGCAAAATCTCATAAGATTAACCCTTCATTAATAAAAAGAGGTAAGTTTTAAACTAGAGCACCTCAACCTAAGCATGCTTATATGTACACTAGACATAATTGTAATAGGCATGTTGCACAACACAATGCACATAAACATATTGCACAAACTTATCAAAATGCTCATCACCATTGCCAATGTATGTCTCACTCAATGTCACAAAATAATAACAAAAGATACACACAACACCAAAGGCATGTTGCACACACTAGGAAAGCATTTCATTCTAGGAGAAATAAATTTAAAAATATTGTATGTTCATATTGCATGATAAAGGACATACCAATAATGTGTATTTTTATAGAAAACTGCATATGAATTTACTTCCTACGGATTATCTTAAAACTAACCAACCTAGACCAAGAAAGGTTAAGGTCCAAAAGAACACTTAAATTGTATTGTGTAGATGTGCTTGAAATCCACAAGAACAAAAAGCAAGTGGTATCTAGATAGTGGATGTTCAAGGCATATGACAGGAGACAAAGAGCAATTCAACAAACTTGATGCTAATGATAGAGGACATGTTACTTTTGGAGATAATGCAAAAGGAAAAATTATTGGCGTTGGAGAATAGGTAATCCTCAATCCTTATCTATACATCATGTGTTATTTGTTGATGGTCTTAAACACAATCTGCTTAGTATAAGTCAATTATGTGACATGGGAAATAAAGTAACTTTTTATCCAAAAAATTGCTTTGTTAGTAGTCTTGATGAAAATAAAATTATTTTTAGTGGTGAAAGAGTAGACAATGTTTATGTCATTGATTTGAATAAAATTGATAACAAAGACATAAAATTCTTAGTGTCTATCTCCTATGACACATGGACATGGCATAGAAGATTAGGACATGCAAATTTTGAGCTTTTAAATGATCTTTGTAAACATGAACTTGTACTTGGTTTACCTAAGCTTGAATTCACTAAAGATAAACCTTGTGATGCTTGTCAAAAGGGAAAACAATCCAAGTCCTCATTTAAGCTAAAAAATGTAGTGTCCACCTCTAAGCCACTTGAACTTATACATATGGATTTATTTGGACCAACTAGAGTTGCTAGTCTTGGTGGAATGCACTATGCTTATGTATTGGTTGATGACTACTCTATATACACTTGGGTATGTTTTCTTGCTCATAAGAATGATGCATTTAAAGCTTTTGAAAATTTTTCAAAAAGAGTTCAAAAAGAAAAAGGATTTTGTATTTCATCCATTAGAAGTGATCATGGAACCGAATTTGAAGATGAATTTTTTAAAAACTATTGTAATGAAAACGGTATTTCTCATACATTTTCATCTCCTAGAACCCCTCAAAAAAATGGGGTAGTTGAAAGGAAAAATAGAACTCTTGTGGAAATGGCTAGAATAATGCTTCATGAGTATAATTTGCCTTTATACTTTTGGGCGGAAGCTATTAACACATCTTGTTATATTTCAAACCGAGTTTTCAAAAGACCAATTTTAAATAAAACGTCTTATGAGCTATGGAACAATAGAAAACCAAAAATCTCATATCTAAGAGTATTTGGATGCAAGTGCTTTATATTGAACACCAAGGATAATCTTGGAAAATTTGATTCCAAAGCCGATGAAGGAATTTTCCTAGGCTATTCCATCTTTAGCAAGGCATATAGGGTCTTTAATAAGAGACCTCTAGTAGTTGAAGAGTCAATGCATGTGGTATTTGATGAATCAAACTCACTTGTTCCTAGAAAGGATGTTTGTAGTGTTGATGATCTTGTAGGTGACAATGAGATTATGGAAACACAAGAAGAAAATGCTAGTAAGCCTTTGGAACTTAAAAAGCCAAGCAAGAAGGAAAATTAGGAGACATCTCAACATACATTGAAGGATGAACTTCCAAAGGATTGGCAATTCAAGAAAGCTCACCCTCAAGACCTCATTATAGGTGACACTACAAAAGGGGTAACTACTAGATCTCAATTAAAATCTACTGTTAATTTAGCCTTCATTTCACAAATTGAACCCAAAAATATTGATGATGCTTTGTGTGATGAATTTTGGGTCCTTGCTATGCAAGAAGAGTTAAATCAATTTAAGAGAAACAAGGTTTGGACCTTGGTTCCTAGACCTAAACATCATCCTATTATAGGCACCAAATGGGTGTTTAGAAATAAGATGAATGAACAAGGTGTCATAACTAGAAACAAAGCTAGACTAGTAGCTAAAGGTTATAATCAAAAGGAAGGCATTGATTATGATGAAACCTTTGCCCCCATTGCAAGGTTAGAAGCTATTAGGATGCTACTTGCATTTGCATCATACATGAATTTTAAACTTTATCAAATGGATGTTAAAAGTGCATTTTTAAATGGTTTTATTAAAGAGGAGGTATATGTTGAACAACCTCCGGGTTTTGAAAATTTTAACTCTCCAAATCATGTTTTTAAATTATCAAAAGCATTGTATGGATTGAAACAAGCTCCAAGAGCTTGGTATGAAAGATTGAGTAACTTTTTACTAGAGAAAGGTTTCTCTAAAGGAAAAGTTGACATAACTCTTTTTATAAAGAAATCCAAGCATGATTTATTAATTGTTCAAATTTATGTTGATGATATTATTTTCGGTGCTACTGACCATTGCTTGTGTGAGGAATTTTCTAAGCTAATGCAAGGAGAATTTGAGATGAGTATGATGGGAGAACTTAAGTTCTTTCTTGGACTTCAAATCAAGCAATGTGAAGATGGGATTTTCATTAATCAAACCAAATATACAAGGGACATTCTCAAGAAGTTTGGAATGGATGGAGCTAAATCAAGCAAAACTCCAATGAGCACAACAACCAAACTAAATAAGGATGAGAATGGTAAACTGGTTGATGAAAAGCGATTTAGAGGTATGATTGGATCCCTTCTTTATTTAACTGCTAGTAGACCTGATATTATGTTTGCTACTTGGTTGTGTGCTAGATCTCATTCAAGTCCTAGAGAGTCTCATTTGAATGCTATTAAAAGAATTTTCAAATATCTTTGTGGTACAATGCATTTAGGACTTTGGTACCCTAGGAGTTCTTCCTTTGACTTGATTAGTTATTCTGATGCTAATTTTGCTGGTAGCTTACTAGATAGAAAAAGCACTTCTGGAACTTGTCAAATTTTAGGAAATTGCTTAGTTTCCTGGTTTAGTAAGAAACAAGTTTCAGTTGCCTTGTCCACCGTTGAAGCAGAATATGTGGCGGCTAGTTGTTGTTGCACCCAAGTTCTATGGCAAAAACAACAACTTTTGGACTATGGCATTGATATTAACCACATTCCAATTAAATGTGACAATACAAGTGCTATAAACCTTAGTAAAAATCCCATTCAACATTCTAGAACTAAGCATATTGACATTAGACATCATTTCTTACGTGATCATGTGCGAAATGGTGATATTTTTCTTGATTTTGTTGATACTAATCATCAATTAGCAGACATCTTTACCAAACCTCTTTGTGAGGAAAGATTGAATTTTATTAAGCATGAACTTGGTATGATTGATGGCTCAAGCTTGTCTTGATCACTTGTTAAATTGATGAATTGATGTTTGGATTCTTATGTGATTTTATTTAAAAATATATATATATTATTTTCAGCGTCATGTATATATTTTAAGCTGTTAAATGTGTTTTATAACTATTTTTCGTTAGTTTATGTTCGGTTTATTTTTTGAATATTTTTTGGATATAAAACATGAGCTGTTAGTTTTATATCTTGATTACAATTGGTATTTTAATATCATTGTATTTTTTAATGCAATTTTATTTGCATTTTGACGAAAGGTAATATAGGTTGGGTATGACCTATAAAAGTTTTCAATTGGTATCAGGATAAAAAAAAAATTTTGAGTTTGTTTAATTTTTGTGTTTTCTTAGAAATTATTTTTATCTTTGATAATGCATGGATATTTTTAAGATTTGGTCTATCTTTGCATTTTGACAAAGGAGGAAAAATAATTGAGTTTGCATGCGTACCTAGTTAATTAATTTTAAGGGAAATTTTTTTTTTCAAAGATGTGTTTATGTAAGTGACATAACTATGTGATAGTGTGTCCTTAATATCAATATTTTTTTAAATCCATTGAAATAGGGAGAGAAAATTATTTGAATTTATTTCACATAATTCTTTTTCTCATGCATAATAACAATGTAAGTATGGCTAGTTTTGACCTTATGATAAATAGCCTTGTTTTGCTTACTTTGTTTTTATATTACATGAATTTTTTTTTTTGCATGACTATTAATTGAGCTTATTCATGCAACATTCATGTATACATTTTTTTAATGGCTTTTATCTATTAAAATGACATGAATTTCATAAAGATTTTGAATATCTTTGCTTGCATTGTTTTGGTTCTTAATCTTTTATTCCCTTTAGTATTTTTGGCTCCCTTAGGTCTATTCCTCCTTATATCTCTCTCTTTTCTTTTTGTCTTTGACAAAGGGGGAGAAGAAGCTAAAGAAGCTATGTGCTTAGGGGATAAATAATTGTGTTTAAGATATGCTAAGTACCACATGATTATATATGATTGAATAGCTAAACTCTACATGATCATGTGATGTTTTGATATAGCATACATATTATTTTGTGATGTATTACATGTTTGAAATTATTTCCTTCATGTTGTTTAATAACTTGTTATCTTTATTTTTGACAAGAAGGATGATGAAATTTATTTATATTTCTTATCATGTCCAAAAAGGAGGAGAAATAAAGAAATATATTTTTGTTAAAGGAATATATTTGTTAAACCCTTATACATGCTATGATAAATCATTTATTTATATGCTTTAATACATGATAAATATTAAATTTAAGCACATGTTAAGGGGGAGCAAAATTATTTCTTATTTTGCATCTGTTTAATTTGTAAGGGGGAGCTATTTTTATTTAATATGCTTATATATGTTATTTATTTTTTTTACACACACACACATATTATTTATCATTTTTCAAATTGGTTGTCAAAGCCAAAAAGGGGGAGATTGTTGACCATTTGCATGATCAAACTCTTAATTTTGGACTTTGACAAACAATTTTTATACTAATAATTTCAATTAAATGTGTAGGGAATTATATACCAAACATATACCAAGCATATACACTTTTGGATGTATAGTGACTTTTCGGGCTGATTGAACCTCTGAGATTGAAGAAGATTTTTGACATATTTAGAGCTCTTAAATGAGAAAATGGGCTTCTTAACATTTGAATCAGACATCTTGAGCTTTCTGAATTGGGCTTTTTTGTGAAAATCCAAGTTCATTTGGTTATGAAAATTTTGAGTTGAAATTCACATATACGTCTGCCATCTCAGACTACACATCTCTTAGTATTTTAGACATATCTTGAGTTACAAAAGTCCAATTAAGGTGATTCAAAATGATATGAAAATATAAGTCAAATATCTACAACTTTTATGAAGAAAATATAGGCAAATTAAAATTTCTTCAGGATCAGATCACGGCTTCAACTTGGGTATAGCTGTCTGACAGTATTCTGCATTTCAGATTGCACAATCCTCAGTAATTTGGACATATCCCGAGATAAAGAAGTCAAATTTAAGTGATTCAAAATTTTATGGAAATATAATTCAAATATCTACATCTTTCATGAAGAAATTATGAGCAAATTAAAATTTCTTTATGAGAAAATCACGGCTTCAATTTGGGTATAGCTGTCTGACCGTAGTCTGCATTACAGATTGCACAACCCTTAGTATTTTAGACATATCTTAAGGTACAGAAGTCCAATTTAGGTGATTCAAGTTGATATGGAAATATAATTCAAATATCTACAACTTTTATGAAGAAAATATGATCAAATTCAAACGTCCTGAGGAGCCAATTATGGTTTCAATCCATGAATAGCTGTCTGACAGCATTAGTCTCAATAATTCAAAATATAGACGTTGGACACATCATTTGCACCTCCAACAGCTATATATTTTTTTATTATAAATACCTATAGAGCTGAATGGAAGTGAAGCAACTTGTTTTATCATTTTATTATCTCTTAAGCTTTCATTGAGCTCTCAAATTCTCTTAAATAATTCTTTATTTGTATAACTCTTGTGAGAGTTGGGTGTGTGTTAGAAATAGAATTTTCTCTTCATCTTAAATCTTGGGTTAGATTAGAAGGGAAGTGAGATTTATTTCTAAAGGAATTGGTTTAAGTGTTGTCCATTGAAACACTTGGGTTTTGGTTTTTTGAGTGAGCCTTGAAAACTCATGTTGTGAGGTTGTAAGAGTGAGCCATAAAACTCTTGTATAATCTTAATCCTGTGAATAAGATTGTGGGTGATTGAAAATCCTAACTTGGGGATAAGTTAGGTGGAGACGTAGGATTGTTGTTGAATCTGAACTCCTTAAATCTTTGTGTTCTTCATTCTTCCTTCTCAACTTCTATTTAATTCTTGCAAAGAATTCTTTCAATTTCTCATTTTTATTTCATAGTCCTATTCACCCCCCCTCTAGGACTCTTTTCATAAGGGTTTCATCAAACCCAATGTTTCTCCTTGGGGTGCACCATTCCTGTTTGTGAGGAAGAAGGATGGTACCCTGAGACTATGCATTGATTATAGAGAGCTGAATAAAGTGACAGTGAAGAACAAGTATCCTCTTCCGAGGATAGATGATCTATTTGATCAGCTTCAGGGTGCATAGTTCTTTTATAAGATTGACTTGAGGTCAGGTTATCATCAGTTGCAGATCATTGAGGCTGATGTTCCTAAAACGGCATTCTGCACTTGATATGGCCACTATGAGTTTTTGGTGATCTCATTTGGGTTTACTAATGCAACAATTGCTTTTATGGATATCATGAATAGGGTATTCAGACCAATTTTGGATCAATTTATGGTAGTCTTCATTGATGATATACTGGTGTATTCGAAGAGTATGGAGGAGCACATATATCACTTAAGGACTGTACTACAGACACTAAGAGAACATTAGCTTTATGCTAAATTCTTGAAGTGTGATTTCTAGTTAGAGAGTGTTGCGTTCCTTGGGAACGTAGTGTCTAAAGATGGTATCCAGGTTGATCCACAGAAGATTAAGGCAGTGTTTAAGTGGCCCAAACCGATGAAAGTTACAGAGATTCATAGTTTCCTGGGTTTAGTTATGTATTATAAGAGATTTATGTAGAATTTTTCCAGTATTACAGCTCCTATAACTCACTTGACTCAGAAGAATGTGAAGTTTTAGTGGTCAAATGATTATGAGAATAGTTTCCAATTATTGAAGGAGAAGTTGACCACAGCTCCAGTTTTGGCTTTGTCTAATAGAGTAGATAAATTCACTGTGTATTGTGATGCCTTTAAAGTCGGCCTAGGTTGTGTGTTGATGTAGAATGGTAGGGTGATAACATATGCTTCGAGGCAGTTGAAGAAGCATGAACAAAATTATCCTACCCACGACCTGGAGATGGCTGTTGTGATCTTTACTCTTAAGATTTGGAGACATTATTTGTACGGGGTGACTTGTGATATCTTTACTGATCATAAGAGCCTTAAGTACATTTTTCAACAAAGAGATCTGAATTTGAGGTAGAGGGGATGTTTAGAACTCTTGAAAGACTATGATTATGAGATTCTTTATCATCCAGGAAAAGCTAATGTGGTAGCAGATGCCTTGTGTAGGAAGTCCTCAGGTAGTCTTGGTCACATTAATATGGAGAGGAGACCTTTGATCCAAGAGTTGTACCAGTTAGTGGATCAAGATCTGATGATGAAGATGAGCATATTTGATGGATTGTTAGCTCAGTTCAGAGTTTGATCAATGCTGAGAGATAGGATTAAGGCAGCTCAGGGCCGATATCCTATTCTAGCAAAGCTTATAGAGAATATTCATGCAAGGAAGTTCACTGACTTCATACTCAATGATGAAGGTGTTTTGTGAATTAGTAGTAGGTTGTGTGTTCCTGATGTGGATAATTTGAGAGAAAAGATCCTTGAGGAAGCACGTTCTACAGCCTACAGCATACATCAAGATGTTACTAAGATGAACCACAGTATTAGAGACATGTACTGGTGGGATGGACTGAAGAAGGATATAGCTAATTTTGTTTCTAAGTGCTTGACTTGTCAGCAGGTGAAATCTGAACATTAGAAGCCTTCTAGGAAGCTTCAGCCTCTTCCTATTCTTGAGTGGAAGTGGGAGATAATTGCTATGGATTTTATGGTTGGGTTACCTCGTTCTAAGGATGGATACGATTCCATCTAGGTGATTGTGGATAGGTTGACCAAGTCTGCTCATTTCTTGCTTGTGAAAGCCACCTATTCTGTAGCTAAATTGGCAAAGTTGTATGTTAAGCATATTTTATGCCTTCATGGAGTACCTGTGTCCATTGTATCTGATAGAGGTTCAGTGTTTACCTCTTATTTTTAGCAGAAGTTACAAGAAGCAATGGGCACCATGCTTGATTTAGTACTTCTTTTCAGCCTCAGACATATGGTTAGTCTGAGAGGATGATCCAGACACTTGAAGATATTTTGAGGATGTGTGTATTGGATCTTAGAGGTAGTTGGGATGATCATTTGCTGCTTGTGGAGTTTGCATATAATAACAGCTACCATAGCAGTATTGGGATGGCACCGTATGAAGCTTTGTATGAAAGGAAGTATAGATCCCCTCTAAGTTAGGATGAGATTGAGGAGAGAGTATTGATTGGACTTGAGATGCTTAAGGATGCTACTAAGGTTACTGTGATTAGAAGGAGATTAGAGACCGCAGTTAGCAGACAAAAGATCTATACGGATTTGAGATGTAGAAATGTGGAGTTCTAAGTTGGAGACTATAAGTTTCTGAAAGTGTCTCTGATGAAGGGTGTGATGAGTTTTGGCAAGAAAAGGAAACTAGCACGAAGATATATTTGGCCATTCGAGATTTTAAAGAGAGTGGTTGCATATCGGTTGGCTTTGCCTCTGAATTTTTCTTAAGTGCATCCAGTGTTCCATAACTAGATGCCGAGGAACTATATTTTAGACCCTTCACATGTGTTACAACTTGATAGCGTGGAAGCGAATGAAGACATGATGTTCGAGGACGAACCAATTGTGATAGTAGACTATCAAATTCATCAGTTGCGCTCAAAGCAGATTCTGATAGTCAAGGTGTTGTGGTGAAGCAACAACTTGGAGGAGCACATTTGGGAGACATAAGCTTAGATATGAGCTGCTTATCCTTATCTCTTTCCTCGATAATTCTTATTTCTGTTCTTTTCTTTGAATTTAAGGACGAATTCTTAAAAGGAGGGAAGATTGTAATGACATTGTATTTTAAATAATATAAAATTATTTTGAGATATGCAGTGTTAAAAAAATTTAAAATTTAAAATTTTATTTATATATTATTATTATTATTTGTGAATATTATTTATTTATTTTATTCTAAAATTTTTGTTTACGTAAAATAACTTATTAAGGAGTTCTATTATTCGAATATATTAAAGTTATTATCATTACTATTATTTTAAATAGTATTATTGTTAATAATAATAATAATAATAATAATAATAATAATCAACAATAAGAAATAGAAATTTTCAAGTCAAAAGCCAACTCCTTCTTTTTCTCTTTTTTTCTTCCTTTTCCCTTTTTCTTCCTTCTATTCCCTGCACTTTCACTACACAACCTAGCCTCGCTAGAGCAACCACAGCGACCACCACCAACCACCATTGATTCCCCTCTTCTCCTCCTTCCCTTCCGCCGCTCCATATCATGTCGGAAGCCATTAGAACCACCAGAAACAATAGCTACACCGAGGAGCTACCATTGATGCCAGTGATGCTTTCGGTCGCTTTAGCTCACCATTTTGAGCTTTGTTGAGCTCAATCTCCCTAGATTTTAAGTTTTAGCTATATTTTAGTTTATGTCTATTTTAGGTTTTTTTAATGCTTGATATTGTTTGATTTATGAATTCTTGCTTTAGAAATGTTGTTCATGGCAACTTTAGCTTCTCAAAAATAATTTTTGTTTATTTTTTCGAAGTAATTTGAATTATGAGTAATTTTTTTATTATTTTAATATTAAAATATTGAATTTTTGATAATTATGTTAATTATTTACTTTTAATGGAAATTTGGTTAAATTAGTGTTCATAATTTGAGTTAATAATTTTAGAATTTATAAAATAATTTTTAGTGAATTTATATAATTTTTTAGATATTTTAGTATTATGTGAATATCGGATTAATGAGTTAATTGTCTATTTTTGTTGAAATTATAGTTAAATAATATGTTTTAAATTATTTTAGAATTACATAGGGTATTAAATGATTTTTATAAATTATTTACTATTTTTAACTAATTAATACTAATTTTTGAAAATTATATTCAAATAATATATTATTTACTATTTTGGTGATTAAATGGATTTTTAATTACTTTTATTATATATTTAAGGTATTTGAGTATATAAAAGTGAATTTTACTATTATATGTGGAATTATTGAAAAATTTGAAATTTATTAATATTATATTATTATTTTAGATTTTTATTTAATTGTTGTGAAAATAATCATATTTAAGGATTTAATGTTTAAATATATTATATTTTGATATTTTATGGATATTTATGGAATTTAATGATTTTTAATATATTGATTTTGGTGAATTGTGAACCTTGGTTGGGAATTTATGCAGTTCGGGGTCCCAACCCGAGATGTTGAGCTATTGCGTTGTTTAGAAGTATGTTTTCTTTGCAGGATCGGCTCTACTGTTAGTAGAGAGATGTCTGTATTATAGAGGAGGTTCTGCCAAATTTTTGATTGAATTCTCGTAAAACGTGACATCAGGTCGATCTTGAATTTCTGTGTTTGTATGAATTTCAAATTCCTAGATCAAGTCTTCCTTTAGAATTCTTAGAAGTACAAGTTAGAAATTATTCTGATTATTATTATTATTTATTTTCTAGCTGCGCCGAGACCAAGACTTATTGGACCAGGCCCGTTGAGTTAGTCTCGAGGAGCATAAATTTGTGAGTTATTATTTTATATATACATTGCATATAGTGCATGATTATAAAAAATTATGTTTTGATATGAATTATTTCATTAAATGGTTTAGTATATTTTTTGTATACTTTCAGTATATTTTGGTATAGTTTGACATATATTCGATGTATAAACTTGATATATTCTCAATATGCATCAAGTATATTTTTGGTATATTTATGGTTGATTTTGGTTTATATGTAGCATATATACTTGAAATATATTTAGTATAATCTCGGTATATTTTTGGTATATAAATGGTATATTTTTCTATTATGAATGTTATGTATGTTTAATTATGCATTTATTAATTTTCCATAAATATACAATTTTATGTGAAGGATATCAATAGAACGTGCTACCTAGTGGGTTTCACTAGAACTATGTACGTATTGGTTCGTTAGACTCTAGTGTCAATATTGTGAGAATTATTTGAGGTGAATTGATTATTGTGAATATTGAGTATTCAGTGAGTGAATAGTGTAGTTGCTAGAGCTCGGTTGACATAGTGTCTTGTGGCCAATCACACAGACAATGAGACTGTTGAAGCTCGGTTGACTTAGTGTCTCGAGGCTAGTCTACTGTCCAAAATTGATTAAGAGAAGTTATTTGGAATTAAGTAAGCCTACATGGCTAGTGAGATATTTGTTTGAGGTTATGATTATTTTTAGGGTTCTATTTGATCCTTCACTTAAATAATGTTTTTCTGCATTTGATATATATATATATATATATATATATATATATATATATATATATATATATATATATATATATATATATATATATATAAGCAGAGTTTTTACATCTATGTGAAATGCGTATATATGCATATATATATACTCATGCTTGATTGAATATGATTTAGATTACATGTATATATATAATAATAATTCACTCAATGAGGTCTGACTCCCCTCAATATTTTTTTCTGGAGATTCCTTGTCGTTAGACCTCAATAGTATACCTCTATGCCAGATTTCTTCAGCCCTGACTAGATTATGTAAATTATTTATCTGAACTTTTATTATATTTTAGAAAGCTGTAGTAGTAATGTTTTGTATTTGCAGAACGCTACTTTATTAAGAGACATATATGAGAATATTGTATGAATATATTTTTATTTTATGAAATGACATTTAAACATTTATTTCATTATCATTTTAAGTTTTAATTATGGCATATTTTTATTTATTTATTGCATTTATTTTTATTTTTTAAAGGCTTGCTACGGGTTCCAGATTCGAAAGAATTCTCGTTCCCTAGAGCCAGTCATGACTCCTGGTTTAGATCGTGATAGGTGTACATAAGACTTAAGAGATTCATGTAGTGTTATTGTTAAGCATGAGATGTTGTGGGTGTATGGAGACACTATAAGCCAATATTGGCAAATAGGAGTACTTGAGGTTTGTAGTGTTCAAATCCATACACTACACTAATTCAATGGTGTGGACCTAACTAATGTAAAAAGGTTAAGAATGGCAATGTGTACCTGACATTTCTAAACATTTGGAGCTTGTTTGATGAAACCTCACATGAGATGTGATGGACAAGAGTTATCCACTTAATGAGAACTAATATTCCAAGTGTACCTAAGGAATATTAGTAACCCATTACGAACTTCATCACCCACTAGAAATCCATCCAATAAGGGATTTTCATTTTTTGCTTTATAAGTGTAGGAATCACGAATCTAGTGGGAGACCATTATGATTAAAGACCAAATATAATGGTAAAAAATTATCAATGTGATTATAGCTAATAATCTCGTTATATTTTGTAGCAATTTGATAATATGAGGTCATCAAACCCACTAAGCATCATTCTAAAAAATAATAGACTCATTGGACCTAATTTTATTAATTGGCTATAAAATCTAAAAGTTTTTTTGGCCTCCGATTGTATTTTATATGTTTTGGAACAAAGTCCTCCTGAACCCCTTCCATCAAATGCTATGTAAGAAGAACATGACACTCTTGCAAAATGGAAAGATGATGACTTACGAGCACATTGCATTATGTAGGCTTCCATAAGCAATGAACTTCATAGGTAACATGAGAAGTACATTAATGCAAAGGAAATCCTACTTCACCTATAAGAGTTGTTTGGTGAACAAAGTAGGACCGCTAGATATGAGATATATAAGTGGCTTTTTCATGCCAAAATGAAGGAAGGTGAGGATGTTAGAACTCACGTGAATTCTATGATTCATTTATTAAGGAACTTAAGAGTTTATATTTCATGATGGATGCTTAACTCCAAACTGATTTGATCTTATAATCCCTTCCGGAGTAATTTGGGCAAACCATTGCCAATTTCCACATGAATAAAATTGAATGCACACTTATAGAGTTATTAAATATGCTTATGACAGCCCAAAAGGCTATTCACAATGAAAAAGGGAGGAGGGTTGTTTTGATTGCCTCTTATAGTAAGACTAATAAGAATAAGGGAAACAAAACTAAGAAAGCTAAGGAAAGACTTTCTAAAGCTTCGGGAGGTGTAAGCAAAAGAAAAGGCAAAAAGAAGGTTGAGAACAAAGGCAAAGGAAAATGTATCTATTGCCAAGGAGATGGACATTGAAAAAGAAATTGTCCTAAGTTCCTTAAAGCAATAAAAGGAAAGGACAAGATTGGAGAGGGTGAGACTTTCTCTAATTTATTTATTTCTAAATGTTCTAAAAGTTCATCTTATGCATATTGGTGCTAGTTGTCATATATGTTCTTCCTTGCATGATGTAGCAAGTGAGAGAAGGTTGGGGTCAAATGAGGTGACTCTTAAGCTTGGAGATGGAGCAAGTGTTGCTGCTAAAACTATAGGAACCACCTCTATTGACTTAAATGATTATGTTTTGTTATTGAATAATGTTTTATATGTATCTAATGCTTATAAGAACATCATCTCTATTTCTAGTTTTACTAGAAAAGGTTATAAATTTTTATTTAAAAGAGATGTATGTGCTATCTATTTTGATAATAAGATAGTTTGGGTTATGTATTTTATGGTCTTTATCATATTAATAATAAATCCAATAACAAAAAATATCCAACCAATGTGAATGTTGTGAATATAATGCTAATTAACAATGCTTCTAATCCAAAAAATCTATAGCCCTTGATATTAGGTCACATTGCAAGTGATAAAATCACAAAGTTAGAAAAATTAGGAATCTTAAGAAATCTTGAAACCTCAAGCAATCCAACTTTTGAAGCTTGTATCCAAGGCAAGATGACATGATCACCATTTATTCGACAAATGGCAAGCGCTAAAGAAGTTTTTAAAATAATACATAGTGATGTATTACTTTTATAGATGATCTATCAAGGTATGGACATTTATATTTAATGAAATATAAAAGTGAATCCTTTGAAAAGTTCAATGATTTCAAGGTCTAAGTAAAGAACCAAACCGGAAAAAGTATTAAAATCCTATAATTGGATCGAGAAGGTGAATACTTAAGTACCAAATTTATTCAATTCCTTAAGGAACATGGCATTATTTCATAACTAACTCCACTTGGCACACCTCAATTAAATGGTGTATCTGAAAGTAGGAATCAAACTCTATTAGATATGGTTAGATAAATGATGAGCTATACGTATATGCCTACTTTCCTTTAGGGATTTGCATTACAAACTACTGGTTACATTCTAAATCATGTTCCATCTAAGTCTATTTCTACCATATCATATGAGATATGGCATGGTAAGGTACCAAGTCTTAAGCATGTTAAGATTTGGGGATGCCTAACTTATATCAAAAGGCTAAAAATAAACAAACTAGATGTAAAGTCAATTTAAGGTAGATTTATTGGATATCCTAAAGATAGTTTAGGATATTATTTTTATCTTCCTACTAAATAAGTTATTGTTGCAAGTAGAGATGCCATATTTCTTGAGAAAGATTTTCTTTAAGAAGGTGGTAAGCAAAGGAAGATAGAACTAGAAGAGGAGTCTTCTAATGAAGCCAATTAAGTTAATACAATAGATGTTAATCAACAATCTAATCCCATTGAAAATATCACTATACCAACTCCTATAAGATCTAGTAGGGTATCTCATTTGTCGGAGAGATATGGTTTTCTACATGATATGCAAGAGTTGCATATTCATGAAGAAATCAATTATGATGATGATCCTACTACATATAAAAAAGCTTTATGTGATAAAGATTCTTCAAAATGGCTTAAAGCAATGAAAGCCAAAATGGACTCGATGTATGCAAACCAAGTCTGGACACTTATTGATCCACCTGAAGGTATTATACCTATAGGTTGTAAATGGGTCTTTAAGAGAAATATTAGTGTAAATGGAAAGGTTGATACCTATAAAGCAAGGCTTGTAGCGAAAGGTTTTTGCCAAAGGCAAGGAATTGACTACGAGGAAACATTTTCACCAGTAGCCATGCTTAAATCAATTCGAATACTTCTCGTTATAGTTGCACACTATGATGATGAGATTTGGCAAATGGATGTCAAAACTACTTTTCTCAATGGTTTTATTAAGGAAGAAATATATATGGAGCAACCCAAGGGTTTTGAATCTGAGAAAGGTTTTAAAGTGTGCAAGCTTAATAGATCAATTTACAGTCTAAAGCAAGCTTTAAGGAGTTGGAATCATCATTTTGACGAAGCCATTCAATCTTTTAGTTTTATAAAAAATGAAGATGAGCCTTGTGTGTATAAGAAGGTTAATGGGAGCCAACTCACTTTCCTAGTACTATATGTTAATGATATTTTAATAATTAGGAATGATATTGGTATGCTTACATATATGAAACTATGGTTGTGTAAAACTTTCTCCATGAAAGACTTAGGGGAAGCTACCTATATTCCCGGCATTTAAGTCTATAGAGATAGATAAAAAATAATGATAGGTTTATCCTATAGTCTTTACTTGGAAAAGGTGTTGAAGAAGTTCAATATGCTTGATTCCAAGAGAGGATTGTTACCATTTAGGCATGATATCCATTTATCCAAGGGTATGTCACCTAATACACTCGAGGAAATGGAGTAAATGGCTAAAGTTTGTTATACTTCAACTATAGGAAGCTTGATGTACTCTATGTTATGCATTAGGCCTGATATTGCCTATGCTATTAGTCTGACTAGCAGGTTTCAATCCAATCCAGGTATGGAACGTTGGATAGCTATTAAGGCAATCTTTAAGTACTTGAGAAGGACTAAAGATTTAGCCTTAACTTATGGAGGAGGTGATATACAAATAGATGGTTTTACATATTCTAATTTCTAATAAGACATAGATGTTAGAAAATCTATCTCTAGGTTTATGTTTATTTGTAATGGAGAAATAGTGAGCTAGAAGAGTTCCAAGCAAGGTGTCACTACTGATTCCACTACAGAAGCTGAGTATATAGTTGTATCAGATGCTACTAAAGAGGCTATTTGGATTAAAAAGTTAATTATCAAGCTTATAATTGTTCCTTCCATTGAGTCCCTGATTCCTCTCTATTGCGACAATAATGGAGCCATTGCTTTAGCAAAGGAACCAAGGTCTCACAAAAAATTCAAACACATAGAAAAAAATTTTCATATTATCAGGAAACTTATTAGAAAAGGCAATATTGTTATGCAAAAGATAGTTGTAGCTGAAAATGTCGATGATCCACTTATTAAAGCATCGACTTAATTACAGCTGGATCGACATCTTGAGAATGTAGGTCTAAAATATTGTAGTGATTAGCTCTAGTGCAAGTGGGAGATTGTTAGCAGAGGTGGTATGCCCTAGAGGCCAATCAATATTTAACATTGTAAATTATCTCAAATGGAAATACAATAATATTCTATTATTTAAGGTATTTATTTAATTGAATATTTATCCATTAGTATAATGTTAAATAAATTTATTATCAAGAGTTTATATTATGAGCTACAAATTTATTTAGTTCATAAGCTATAAAATTAGTCATAGTTGATTAATTAATATTTAGGTAATATTAATTACACTATCACCTCTGTCTATTTTGCTTGATTAGTATGTGATACTAATAGTGGGAGGTAGTGAGTCTCATACTACTTGACATAAGATATCTGAATAGACATATGGATACTCATGTGATGGGTGGATTGAACATGACATTAGATTTATGATTGCATGGATATTTAATTATAGTCAACAATTATAATCTAAGTCATAATGATGCATATGGTCCTTTGACCTGAGGTAACATGACCATCCATATTTAAGTGGTTAGGGTTTATTATCGCTTACATACTTGTGTTAATCATACATGGGTATATGGTGTATAGTGGCTTTAGTCAGTTAAGTGAAGGGATGAGTGTTCATCCAAGATGGGATTCATTGCCTGGCATAAACCAGGATAAGATCCTATGCTATCTAAGTTCTTTCTTAATCAATAAGTTTCTAGCCAGGACAAATATGACATGAACTGAAAGAGTTTTAGTGTTGGTTATATTTTATTAAGAATAGAACTTGAGATAAGGTCATATGATATGACTATTAGAGTTTGATTAAACTATGACTCTAGGCTCTATTAGGATCTTATAATAAAGGGATTTTAGTGCACGATTATTATGACCAAAAGGTTCATGTGAATCAATACATGCATTCATTTCTAATTGGGTAGTTATGATATCGATGCTGGGGGTCACTCACAACTTATGAGAACTAAATGTGCGTAATTAGAATTTTCATATTTAGACATGAAATGAGTTTCAAATAATATCAAGTGTCGATACCATCTTCTCATTACCAATTAGACATGAACCTAGTAAGTCACACCTAAAAGAGTTTCACCAAATCATCATCAATATTAATCTAATTATTGATTAAAGTGTTTAATCAAATAATTAAGATTAATGGAATTGGATTTATGTTTTAAGTAATGGTTCTAGCATATCATGAAATCTAATTCAAGTAAAGGGTTTAATTATTAATTTATATTTAATTAATATGAGATATTAATTAAAGTATTAAATTAATAATATATATGTTATTTTTATTTAGGCTTGGATTAATGGCCCAAGAGTTTAGGCCTAGGCACAAAGAATTTTAAAGCAAAGATTAATCTAAAATAATGAGAAATTTCATGAACCTAATATAGGCCCATTTGTATAATGGATTGGGCTTAGGCCCAATGTTGGCCCAATTACCAAGCCCAAATCCATATGAACATGACTTGGTCATAATTTGTCATGTTAAGCATGCCTTATCCTTTATGTGTATAATGTTAACTATAGGCATGATAAGTGTTAAGCTTGGCTTATTAGGCTTGTCATGTGAGTCACACATTATCACTTAAGTGTAAAATGTTGACTATGGCTAATTTATCATGTTAAGCACACATTATCTCTTGTGTGTATAAATTTGACTAAGGCAAAGATAAGGATTAGGCTATGTGATTAAGTATAAAGAGTGAATGTCGACATTATACATAAGATGTATTTTCTACATTCTTCTTTATACACTATGAGTTACTTATACAAATTGTATACTTACTATGTCAAGTTTCATGCTTATGATGTCATGGATGATGTCAAGAGGTTTGCTTATAATGTCATTGATGATGTCAAGATGTACTTATGATGTCATTGATGATGTCAAGAGGTGTGCTTATGATGTCAAGAGGTTTGCTTATGATGTCATTGATGATGTCAAAAGGTGTGCTTATGATGTCATGGACGATGTCAAGAGGTTTGTTTGTAATGTCATGGATGATGTCATGAGGTGGTTGCCTTCACTATATATATGGCCTAAGAAATTTACAAAGAAGAGAGAGACCAAAAATAGACACCACAATTGGTATACATAAACCTTAGTGTTCTTACAAGGAGATTAAATTAGTGTAAGATTTAAGAGGGTCATTTGAGAGGGCACTTGCTACTAACCAAATTAAGGTAAGAAGGTGATTAATGAAGCTTTAGAAAAGGCTAAGCATTTGATTCAAGAATTGAACCAAAGAATTCAAAGCTTGTAGAATACTTGTGGTTTATATTAAACTTAGGAGACTATAAGTATTCCTAAACTTAGACTTCCTAGGTTGTTGTTTTACATATTGATTTGTAGTTTAGCTATGTGTAAAATGAAAAATGGATCTATGGGAATGGAAATCTTCATGTGATAAAGGATTATGCAAGTGAAATTTTTAAAATTTCACACTATCTAAGGCATGTGCTCACCATACTTAATTGTTGTATAACCATTTCCTTTCAATCCCTATTTTACAAAATGTTAAATCATGGCTAGGGAATTATTTCTCAATGAAAGATTTGGGTGAAGCCACTTATATATTAGGCATCAAGATCTATAAAGATAGATCTAAAAGGCTTATTGGCCTAAGTGAAAGCACTTTCATTGATAAGGTACTGAATCAATTTAGTATGCAAAACTCTAAAAGAGGATTCTTGCCAATGTCCCATGGGATTAGTCTTAGCAAGTCTCAGTGTCCAAAGACATAAGATTAGCAAGACCGTATGAGTAAAATTCCATATGCTTCTACTATTGAATCCATCATGTATGCCATGTTATGCACTTGGCCAGATGTCTCACGTAGTTTGAGTATAACGAGCATACACGAGTCAGAACCAAGTGAAAGTCACTAGATAACAGTTAAGAATATCCTTAAGTACTTGAGAAGGACTAAGGATGCATTTTTACTGTATGGTCAGCAAGAAGATGAGCTAGTTGTAAATCGTTACATATATGCTAGCTTCCAATCTGACAAAGAAGACTTTTGATTATAGTCAGGTTATGTGTTTTTTTTAAATAGAGGTGCAGTGAACTAGAGAAGTTCAAAACAAGACACCGTTGTCAATTTTATAATAGAATCTGAGTATATAGCTGCCTCCGATGCAGCCAAGGAAGCTATTTAGATTAAGAAGTTCATAAATGGATTAGGAGTTATTCATAGTATATCAAATCCAGTGGACTTATATTGTGATAATAATGGAACCACAACACAAGCTAAGGAACCCATATCACATCAACGATCCAAACATATACTCAGGCATTATCATCTTATTAAAGAGATCATTAAGAGAGGAGACGTGAAAATATGCAGAGTACCAACAGATGACAATGTTGTTGATCCACTAACTAAGCCTCTTCCACAGGCCAAGCATGAAAGTCATACTAGGTCAATGGGTATGAGATACAATGTTGATTGGGCCTAGTGCAAGTGGGATATCATGTGACAAAAGGACTATAGTACACACTTTGTATTAGGTTATGTCGGATTATCAGCCTTTACATAACTTGGGTATCATAATGTCTTGTTAGAGAGCAATTATGACTTATGGGCTAAAATGGGAATTTTAGGCCCACTACCAATGTTGTGTGAACCTACACTTAGAACAAGCCCAAAGCAGACTTGGGTTAATAAGCCCAATAATTATCTCTATATAAGATTAAATACATAAGTAAATAAATAAATAAATAAATATATATATATATATATATATATATTAGTATTTATTTATTTCCTAATTTATTTAAGGTAATAGTTATCTAAAATAAATAGGAAAGGATTCTAATTTGGAATTAGAGTCAAAATAGATAGAGAAGTTTAAACTTACTAAAATTGTTTTGGTAAGTGGAGATGTATGAAACCCTAAAAAGGATGGCTATAAATGCATCTCATTCCCTAGGGTTTATAGTTTTTAAAAGTTAAGCCACCTTTTCTCCTTCTTCCTACACTCCTTTGTGAAAAAAAAAAGACAAAGAGAGAAAACATGTTGTGAGACAATAAAAGTTCTAGCAGACCTACTTCGCTTTAGATCACATTGTTCATATGGATACCGTAGAGGGTGTGACCTTTTGGTGACATCTCGAGGTAAGGTGTCACTGGTGTGAACCCCCTCTTTTCCTTTGAATGTTTTTACCTAGAAATTGTTTTGGTGAGTTTTAGAAAACCCACTCAATCGATCTAATTCAAATTACATGGATCCGGGTTTAAAAGTTTTTGTTTCCCACTGCATTATGGATCATGAAACCTAACACCCAGGGCTTGCATAAAGTAACCTTATGTTAATGAAAATGATGAGATTTCAACTCAATTTCTAGTTTCATTTGTTTCTGTTCTTTAGCTCTTACCTTAACAAATTTGAATTTTCTATTTTGTCACTATAATTCATTAGAATAGAATTAACTAATCATATATTATCTTTATAAGAGAATCATTGATAAGATGAGACTTGTAACTTTATCTTGCACCTTAAGTAAAGGGTTCAGTCATGAACCTAGGTCCAGTTGAATTTCTTAAATCACTAAGGCGAGATCTTAATTACCATTTCATTCTATCAAAGTACATGCTATGTTATTAGCTGATAATGAATTGTGATGTCTTTGATTTAAGTCATAATATATGTAGTTGTGTTAAATTAGTTTAATGGAAAATTTTTACCATCTTTATATAACTACCCGAGTTAAACGCGATTAGTTAAAGCCTAGATAACTCTGAACATTTGTGGTTTAGACAAAAAAGTGCATATTTTATTATTAATATATGTTAATTCAACTGATTAAAAGTTTAGATTTCTTTAAGCAAATTTTTAATTTAAATCTTGTATATGAATAAACAATCACTCAAAAAATTTTCACTCTTATTATCCAATACAAATTAGCCATAACCTTATAACTAATAGATACCAAAACTTATTCTATTAAAAAAATAAGACTTTACTTACGCTCTTCGAGTAAAATAAATATTCCCATCATTAATCACATACCTTTATATGGGAAAGCTTTTATTCCTATTGGTAAGACTCTACTTATAACTACGGGATTAACGAAACATTGCCAAATGTTAACAGTAAATATCGCAGTTGTTAGTTATTTATACAATTTGTGTCTAGTTTCTGTATCAAATTATTGCTTCTTAATGCTCTTATATGGAGAGGGTCTAAAATGGTATAGGTTTTATATAGCGGGTGCAAATTTTAGGCAGTATTAGTGCTTCTAACTCTTTAAGGAATTCAAATGCTATATTTACCACATTTTGGTCCATAAAAAATTTTAGTCCAAATAAGTACAAACCAAATTATTGTGAGTAAAGTTATAAAACTCTTGAGTGGAGACGTATTTTCCTTTATTTCTAAGAAAAATTTTAAATATATATGAAACAAATAGACAAAAAAAATGAATCTCCTAGAAAATTTTTTACTTTACATCTGGAGTTAGATTTATAACATATAGACATATGTTTCATTTTTATTAATTAAAAATAAAATATTTGAAATATGTAATGCAAATCTTACCAATAAGTGTAATATACAAGTAATAAACAAGAATCTTCCCTGAGACTTCACATAAATACACCATTTAGCTAAAATTAAAAGTAAATTAACATAAAAATTGTAATTGAAAAACTTCTCGAGAACCAAAATTTAAAATAGTCAAAGCCATTAACACAATTATATAGCTACACTTTAACTAAAGAAGATAAACAACTAGCTTTTGTAATAACTTGACAACTCTGAGTAAATTACTCAGGAATTGTCATGGTCCATGTGCTGTTTTATATCTTTGATTAAACATCTACAGAGCAGCAAGAAAAACCACCATCAGTAACACTCTTTCTCGCCAACTCTGCCATCTTAACTGTTAATTCTATAAACTCCTCCCTTTTATCAACCATCAGATCATTCACCATCTTTTTAACAATACTTCTATCAAAAATATATTTCATGTCCAATCCTAACTTCCAAAATTTACTCACAAATCTACTATTAACTTATTGATCAATAAAATAAGGCTAACAAATCATAGGCACACCAGCTACTATAATCTCCAAAGTCATGTTCCATCCATTATGTGTTAAAAACCTACCATCCACTGAAGTTCGTAGGAATTTTGATAGGATCACCAACCTCATTGGTAATAGAATCGAACCTTAAAACACATAAGTAACTCTTCTTGCTGTTGACAATACCTTGCCACAACTCTATGAGTTGGTCTATTGTCACAAGTGTAAGGCTTTTAAAGCTTATGTATAGTACAGATTGTGAATGTTGATTATCTAACCATGATATGCATTTCCTATCTTCTTTCTATAGGTTGTTGGATGGTGGAACATATTCTTAGTTCTGAATCATTCTTAGCTTCCTTTCCAGGAGCTTATAAAGAGTCCAATCACATAGATTTTAGGACAATGAGTGTGTATTTGGGAAGAGTGAGTGTTTCCATGTCTTTAAATATGTTCAAGATTAGTGCTTTGGATACTTGATTTTCCTTGAGGAACATTTGATACTTAGGATCATCAGGGATAACTCAACAAAAACTTTAAAGATCTTGGCACCTGATTAAAGCTTCCATTCTTGGTACTATTATTATCAGACTGTCCATATCTTCTTTTCCTTCATTTCCAAAACCATTAAATTGTTAGTTGTCATTTGTCAAAATCCCACATCGATATTTTTGAAAAATGGGAGGAGTACTTTGGTTATAAAAGAACTCCTCCCCCCTTTGTTTATCATCCCTTTTATCCTATAAAATTAACCTTCTCCAATATTTAGGCTATCTATGTTTTCTCTCTCTTTTGTATTATTTCCTCAAATAGTTGAAATATTATTTTAGCAGTGTTCGAGGATGTAGGCATAATTGGCCAAACCTAGTTAAATTTTGGTATACTCTTTTATGTCTATTTAATAACTATTATTTTGGGTATAGCTGTTATTAATTATCGTGCTATTAAATTATTTGTCTTTATAAAATTCTATCTAAGAGGTTGGTATTTAAGTAGACCATTGTGTCTCACCATACCTTTCCTCGAAATCTAACTTGGGATGACTTTTAGTATAATTGTTTACACTTTAGTCATATGAGGAATAGTTCTCAAGGTGAATTTGTTATTATCAGTGGAAATTAACCCGAATTCCACAATAATTAGTATTAGAGCTCTTAGTTTATTTTAGTATGCTATGTGGATGTGGCTTAGGCAAATCTTCCATATTAAAAAAAATCCTTAGGCTAGTTGGCATTCTACATTGACAACTATTAATTAGAATCCATAATAGAAATGGCAAACAACACAAAATTATTCACATCAACGCCAATAGATTCTTCATCTTCAATTTTGGCAATAAATGCTATGACAAATGCCAGATTTACGATGGAGATTTTTTATGGCACTGGTCATTTCAGCATATGGCAAAGTGAGGTTTTAAATGCCCTCTTTTAGTAAGGTCTAGACATTACTATTGAAGGAGAGAAACAAAATGATGTTGAGGAGAAAGAATGGAAGGTGATCAATAGATTGGCATATGGTACAATTTGATAATGTCTTTCTAGAGAGCAGAAGTATGCATTTTCTAAAGAAACTTCTACAAGTAAATTGTGGAAGGCACTAGAGGATAAATTCTTAAAGAAAAGTAATCAAAACAAACTCTACATGAAAAAGAAATTTTCCCATTTAACTATGCAATAAGTACCATGATGACTGATCATATTTAATTGCTACCCAAAGAAATTTCTATTTTGGTTAGAAGTACTACTTCTGATCCGTATACTAGTGAGAAAGAAGTTTCTCCAGTTGAAATTCTAACTATTATTTAGTACCCCTATAAGGCATATGGAAATTTGTCTACCCAGGCTTGGTAAGTCTGAGTCATTTTTGAAAAAATCTTTTTGATGTTCTTATTTACAACTTTGACGGCCCTATTTATTTGTGGTGGGTAAGGAGAAGATTTGTGATGTTCCACCTTATAACTCCTTAGTAGTTCTCTAACTTCCCCTTGGAATTAAATGTCATTGTCAAAGATAATGTGATTAGGGATCCCACATCGATAGAACATATTTCTTTTGATGAACTTAACTACTTGCTTGGCTCTTATCTTTGTGAATGATTCTACAATGACCGACTTTGTGAAGTAATCCACTACTACTAAGATGAACCTATGTCTGTTTGAGGCTGACAGGTGGATTTCCCTAATTATGTCTAGTCCTTATGCCTAGAAGGGCCATGGAGAGGAGATGTAGTGTAATTTTATTAGGGGAAGGTGGTTGACATTTCTATGAATTTGACACTTGTGGCATTCCCTCACAAATTTGATATAGCCTTCTATCATCATCATCTAGAAGAACCCTTGTATGATTAGCTTCTTAGCTAGGATTGCTCTATTAAAATGGACCATAAAAAACCTTCATGTACTTCTACTGCTCTTACAACCTCAGTTTAATCTAGACATCGAAGTAGTAACCTATATGAAGTTTTTTTGTATGACATACCCTGGTGTGATGTGAATTTTGATACTAATCATCAAATGACTACCTTATCTTTTTCACTTACTTGATCTGGATAGGCTCATTCCTTCAGATATCTCTAGATGTCGTAGGAGCAAGGTTTTTCAACTGCTTCTATTATTGCTATTCTGCAGTTCTTATAACATGATTGTCCCGATCTGAGTAGGATTAAAGGCTTTATATGCATTTTGGATGGTGCTTCCCACACTGATGCTAGGGAAGCAAGTGCATCTGCCATTTGATTATGGTTTCTATGGAGATGAATGAATTTGAGTTTTTAGAAGGACATGGTGAGTAACTTCAAGTGATCCAGGTAAGGCCTTAGGTGTTGCTCTTTCAATTTCCACTCTTCTGTGGTATGATTGATTGCTAGGATGGAATCTCTGAAGATTTCAATTTCTATAACATCCAGGGCTATTAGTGCTTCTGTTCTGAGTGTGCATGCCTCATATTCTACTTCATTACTTATGACTCTAAACTCTAGTTTTTTTTGGCAATTGGTACCACTTTACCTTTTAGAGATTGTAATATGACACTAACTCCTATGCCGAACTGATTAACTACTCTGTCCAAATGCATCCGCCATCCTTAAATCTCAATGGTTGAATTGAAGTCATCCAAGAAGTCTAATTGGATTTCTTCTAATTTTGGAATAGGGTTAAGAGCTAGAAATTCAGCCAGTTCTCATCCCTTTACTGCCTTCTTAGTCAGATATTGCACATCGAATTCTATTAATAGCACGAGCCACTTGGCAAGTTTTCCCACTAGGGAGGGAGCTTTATATAGGTTCTTCATTGGATCCATTTTAGATACAGCTTGAATTCTGTAGGACTAAAAGTAATGTCTGAGTTTCTTTATTGCCCATACCATTACCAAACATATATGCTTGACTTGGCTATACTTTTCCTTATATGGTAACTTCTTCTACTTTCATTTCTCCCTCTTGGGCTAACATTACACCGATTGCATTTCCTTCAATGACCAAATATAGGGTTAAAGGTATCCCCAATTTAGTTGGGTTTATAATTGGTGGGTTAGCTAGGTAATTTTTGATCTTATCGAATGCTAACTAACACTACTTATTCCACTCGATTAGCTGGTCTTTTCTGAGTAGTTTGAAGGTTGGTTCGCATACGGTTGTCAACTTGGTGATGAATCTACTGATGAATTGTAGTGTCCCTAGAAACCCTCTAATTTCTTTTTCTATTTTTGGCATTGGCATCTCTCTAAGTGCTAGATCTATTTCAATCCTATTCTGACTGACAACATACCCTATCATATTTCCTAAAGTGACCCCGAATATGCATTTCTTCAAATTAAGCCTAAGATTGTGCTTTTCAACTCTTTTGAGGAATTTTTTAAGATCGGATAGGTGTTCCTCTTTGGTTTTTGACTTAACCATCATATCATCAATGTACACTTTTACTTCTTTATGTATCATGTCATGGAACATAACAGTTATGGCCATTATCTCGTAATTTGCTCCTACATTCTTCAAACTGAAGGGCATTACTCTATATTAATAAATGCCCTATTCTGTTATGACATTTGTCTTTGCTTTGTCGATGATGGCCATTAGGATCTAACTGTACCCAGAGAATCCATTCATGAAGGATTACATTGCATATATGGTGACATTGTCAACCAGTATGTCCATATAAGGTAACATGAAATCATCTTTTAAGTAGGCCTTGTTAAGATCTATTTAGTCGACGTAGAATCTAACCCTTCCTTCTTTCTTTAGTACTGGCACCACATTTGCTAACCATTTTGAATAGTCTACTACCTCTATAAATTTTTCCTTAATCTACTTCTCAATGTCTTCTTTCACTAGTTAGGAACATTCTGGTCTAAGCCTTCTTAGTTTCTGCTTTACTAATTTGCACCCATCTTTGTTAGGGAAAAAATGTTGTGCAATGTCTCTGTCAATACCAGGCATATTTTCGTACGTCCAGGAAAATACTTTTGGACATTCTTTTAATATTTTTTCAATTTCTCTCCTCTCTTTAGGGGTAACATCTTTTGAAATATGTAGAATGCATGATTCAGATTCTGTGCCAATGTAAAATGATTTAGTGCATCTGGAATGAATTTCAAATATACTAATGTTTTTATCAATGCAATGAACACTACCATCAAGAAAGACATCAACTAAGAAAGCAAAATTTGATTTCATTGCATTAACTTTAGAGTTCATTACATCATCAATTTCAAACAAAGAAAAAGTACAGAGATCATTATTAGTAATTTCTTCAAATAAGATGTCATTAATTATTAACTTGAGGATGGCAGTAGCTTGAGCATAATTGATTGTCTCACTCTCATGTTGTAGCTCTAAATTTTTCATTAGCTTATTGATGTCAGTCTCAATGACCATAACTAGTGAGTGCTTTCCTTTAAGGGTGTCATTGAAGATCTTGAACCCTAGTTTCTAGATCCTATTACTTACCCATTTCTCATCTTATCCTTGGTAGACATAGGTTGAGCTTATAGCCATAAAAGAAGTCAACTTCTTACCTCTAGCATCCTTTTTAGGATTATACCCTAGACTGTATCTGTCAATTCATCCTCAAATGTTAGGGAATTTTGTGACCCCAATATTCCTTTCTCCTAATCTTGTTCTAGGTATATATTGCATCTTCTTCATCATGGTAGCAACTATGGGGTCAAAATGACCGTCACTGATTATAAAAACCAAAAATCCAGATGGGACCATGTTCAGTTAAGCAATATTATTATTTATTTTAGCAGGGATGGTAATGACCCTTCCATTCAGAGGGAACTTGATCTTCTAATGCATAGTGGAGGGTATGCCTCCTAATGGGAACTAAGATCTTCCTAGTAGTAGGGCAAAATTTAGAGGGATGTCCAAGATGGTAAATTATGCTACTTATTCGATATCACCCCGCCATAACTAATACTTTAAAAGTCTCGATGACTACCTTTTTTGAATCATCAAAGGCTCATATGACCACGTTAGATTCTTTCAAGTTTTTAGTATTCATCCTAAACTTAAGTATCAACCTCAAGGGGCAAACATTAATAGCAGATCCATCATCCGCTATAACACACAAAGTCTTTTTTAGACCTAATAATTGCTTGTATATAGAGAGGGCATTTGTGCACCCTTCCCTCGAGGGGTAAATCTTCATCCTAAAAGGTGATTACATCATAGGGAGCTTTCATTAGAGAGGCTATCATCTCACAAGGCTAGGCATTAGTGGCGATCTTTGCCTCATTTAGTTCTTTGACTAAGGCATCCTTGTGCTTTTTGGAGGCCATGAGTAGGTCTTAGATACTAGCTTGTGCATGAATCTTCTTAAGTTGTTTGAGGATAGTGTCTTCCTCTTTGACTGGAGCTTGATCACTTACTACTTCTTTTCCTTTAGGGGGATCTTTCTCCTTCTCAAAAGGTTGATATACTCACTCGCTATGAGTCACGTGGTTGACTGCTAGTAAGGGCTTCTTAGCTACTTGCTTATCTACTTTTGAACTACTATTTTGGTCCCAAAAAATGATTTTAGAATCATCATATTCATACCATATATCGATCCCCATGACCTGCAGGTTCTAAAGCTGAATAGTATTATCCATCCTATCTTTGTTATCAAATTCTTCTCCTTATCTTAAGGGTAATATGTCTTCTAGGTGAGTATGAGTAGCAAGGGGTGTTATGTATTTAACTTTGTAGTTGAACTTCCCAGATGGTTGGCTAAGTAAATCCCATGCTTCATGGCCACTGCCTGTGTTTGCTTCTTATGAGTAGGGGCAATTATTCACTTCATCGTTCATAGGGAGAGCTGTATTCCTAGCTTTTTTTGCATCATTAAGTAAGGGAGGAATTTCCAAGGCATCAAAATGTATTCAAAGTTAAAAGGACATTGTTCATCTTCACTAGAGTCATGAGGTTCAAGAATAAGGCTTGAGAGTTTATCATAGGTTTTTTGGATGGCTTAGATTGATTGTTCGATAAGGTCTTCTAGTAGATTGGAGGAAATCATATTAATGGTTGATGGAGGCATGTTTCGATAGTTTGAGAGAGGATTGGTCTTGATGTTTAGGTCATTTTTCTAGGTTGTCAATCTTTCTAGAGTCAATAAGGACTTAGATTGCACTCTTGAGCATTCTACATGCATTAGTGGTATGACAAAGCATTTGGTGAAAGTGGCAGAATAGGTTTTGGTCAATAAAAGGGGGTAATGGGTTTCGAAGAGGTTGAGGCTCTTGAGACTATAAGAGGCTCTTTTGTTGAAGTCTTTGGAATACTTTGGATAATGGAAGGTTGAAACTTGAGAATTTTCTCAGTGGTCTGATAGCATTAACAGATGGTAAACTGTGAGTGTTGGGTTGGATTAGGTTTATTTTTATGAATCAGGTAAATGCGTTTTGGATGTTTGATTAGGTATTATACCGAAAGGTGTATATAGCTTGCTGGGGTTCCTCATCTTCAATACTGATTCTAGCTTAATTGAGAACTCTGAAGTCAAGATAATGAGCAAAGATCATATATTTTCTAAAATGTGGCAATTCCCCTTTAATTATCAGCACTATTTTTTTATCTTCAAAAGGACAGTTTCTTATTGTAACTACCTTTCCCTACCATTTTATGACATAAATAAAGAAAGCTTCTTTGGGTTTCTATCTTAATCTTGAGATCCCTATGAGTGATGTTTAGCTGAGTGTTGTATTCATAATACTTAATGAACTTTTGAGTTAATAGTAGCCAATCACTTGTAATTTCATCCTCAAGGTCAAAGAACCATGCTCTTGGTCCTTCCTCTAGTGATGTGAAGAAGAATCAAACAATCTAGGATTCTATAAGCTTTGTAGCAGCCATAAAGGTAGTATATTACTTTAAATGGACCCTTGGGTCCTTTGTTCCGTCGAACTTAGCAAAGTTTGGTAGTTTAAAATCATTTAAGAGTGGTTCATCTTTGAACAATGCCAGGTCAATTAAGCTTTTAGAGCCATGAGTTCCTTTATCTTTAAAGGTAAATTCCATTTCTAAAATCTTGGTAGTAGTCATTGTCATCATTAGCTTGAACTAGAGTATAAGGAATTCCCTTTACTTTATCTACCTTAGGGTGAATAGATGTAGAAGCTTCATTCAGTGGTGTATTATTCTAGTCTTGTGCATTTATGGCCTTGATTTTGGCTTAGAGGATTTTGACTATGGTACCATCGGTGAGCAATTTTTGGATCCCCTCTTTTAGTCTATCTTCAAATTACTAAGAAGATGTATCTTCTTAGTCACTCATGTTTGAATATTATATTCCTATACATTTATCAAGGTTAGCTAAGTGAATGATGCATGGTGTGTGCCTGCAAAAGAAAAGGGTGAGCATGTATGCATGGAGTGGATGCAAAATCCTATAATGAAAGATGATTATTGATATAAGAAATAATGGTTAGTTCGTGCTATCTACATGTATGTTATGTATGCATGATTAATCTTAGAAAGCTTGTTAGTATTTCCTGCACAGTGAACAAACCAATCACAAGCAAGCTCTTGCTTCTAACCTTATTTCTCCATGGGGTTGTTCAGTTTCTTTCCTAGGTGGGTTTTGAACCTATAGTCATTGAGGGACTATGGTTTTGCTCTTGGAATTTGGCTGTTTGATTTATGTGGATCAGAACCAAAAGGAAAATGGGGGAACAATACCAAAATGTATTTGAGGTAATCATATGATGTTAATGTGGGGATCAATTGTTGGGCTTTAAATGTTATCTAGAACCAATATACACCCATATGCATAGGGCCATGGTCAATTAAAAGGAGCTCAATTTCTTAGCCTCATATCAATATTTAATACGTTTACCAGGGGTGATTAAAGTATTGTTTGATTGTTTGTAGTTTGATTTTATTGACATAAAGATCCATAATCTAGTTAAATTCCTAACTTGTTCATTTGATCTAATAAGAATAAATGGACAATGTCTCATAGGTTCCATCATTGAAGGATGTCATTATTTGTTAGTTCATATAAACTAATCAAGCTAAGGTATATAATTCATGTCATCCCTCATTCTTCTGGCTCGCACATGGATCTAACCATAAGCATTTTATAAAAATTAACATTACGATGTCATTTAGTGACAAACACTAGGAGAGTCATGTCATTTATGAATATTAGGTCAAACAAACAATATTAGGACAAGGATAACATGCACAGCTTGGTGGAACCCTAGTAGATATTATTATTGGCTTATCTACATTATCTCAGTTAGGGTGAAAGGCTAAGGGTTCCTTTAGTGCGAATAACTCAATATGATTAGGGTTACAGACTCTGGTTAGTGAGTCTAGCATTCTTTTAATAACTCGATCACCCCTTTTTAGGACTTAGGTTACAAACTCTGGTCAAATAAGTCCAACAAATGCATGAGTAAAGACTAAAGGTCATAATACCTATCTTTATCACCCCATGACTTGAGTGGAATCATAGTGGCAATGTAATTCAGTATTATTGAGGTTTTAGGGACCAATGGTGCATGTATGATATATAGCATAAATGCAATGGTGAGGGGCTCTATATGATTGAGTATTGCATAATGAGAAATAGTTATTTTTGAGTTAATCTCTCTTACTTAGAAATCCCTAATGGAGTCACCACTATGAGCAACCAATCTGATTTTTGAGGGACATGGCAACTTTTTCAAATAGGGACAAAATGATTAGTTTGAGGAGGGATGGTATACTTTTTATTTTATTTTATTTTATGGAGTTGCCACCCAATTTTTAGAAAATTAGGAAAAGCAAAAGGGACAACATCGGGTTACTCAACTAGTATTACCCCTAGCAGAGTTTTCTAGAATTGGGAGATTGCATATACTTTTTGAATATTTCTCATTATATGATATTTAATGTATAACTACCGTAACACCCTAGTTTCGACAATGATAATTTATATAGCACTCACACAGTACATATAATAATAGAAGATAATAAAGCTAAAGATACCATTATTACATTGCTTTCTTAATAAAATACATATAAAAAAAAGGATTGTGGAAAAGTGATCTAACTTAGATATAATGAACCTGCAAGGTTAGCACAATTATGCATTTAGCTTGCCCGATCACATGAATAATAGGATAAGTAATGAACACCTAATCACTTGAAAGAGTAAGCAAAATGTACACAATCATGCATGTTTATACTGATTATTTATGCTATGATGATATATAATGACAATATAGTGACATCATTAGACCGTGAACGTGATAATTATAGTTTGAAATATTAACTTTTCATGTTTTTGATATTTATGGCATGATTTCACATTTTGAAGCTAAAGGACGCAACATGATGATATAAGACGAGCAAAAATAGAGTTTAAATTATTCACATAGCATGCAAATTGCCAGTCTCATCATGCAAGCACAATAATATTCATAAATTTTGGCGACAATAAAATAAAATGTAGTATGATAAAATAAACATGATAAAATGATTTTATGGTCCTCAAATTCGACTAAGCTTATGTGAGTTTTAAAGCTTTAGCTTCAAGGGATTATCAAGCTTTCCTCATCGAGAGGTTCAAAATGAGTTGTAGAATGATGCTAGTTTGTATACCTTTGAATTGTGCTTTGACAAAGATAAGACTAGGTTTGGTGGAAGGAAAACCTAATAACCTAAGAAAAATGTATTTGGAGAGCTGATATTGTCCGGAAGTGGGTTTCCAGCACCTTTGAGCAGACATACTTTTGAGTATGTGTGTGTTTACTCTTGCTTCCCCCCTTAAAATGGGGTGTGGAGACACCTATTTATAATGCAAAATATAAGGAAGAGGAGGGGGGGATAGGCATGGTCACACCCGCGTCCCTAAGATGGAGTGGGTGGGCACACAAAGTGCTTGGTTACATGCACTTTTTGTGTATTACGCACTCAATTTGTGGCTATTTTGAGGTTGGTTCCTAGGGTTTTTGGGCCTTTCGAAAAATTTTTAAAAGTTCATTTTATCTAATTTGGCCTCGATTTTAGCACGTGACACCTAAAGGTGTATACGTGTTTTAAGCAATGCATACTAATTAATGAGTTGTTTTAAACTATTCTAGGACCACTTTTGGATGTTTTGGAGTCTTTCATATGTTTTGGATGTTCCCAAAGTCCTTTTGTCTGAATTGGCTTCGATTTTAGTATGTGACACCTAGAGGTGTTCATGGCTTCACGTGAACTTCTAAGTGATGTGCACTAATCCTCAAGTTGTTTTAGACTATTTCAGGACCACTTTCAAAGGATTTGAAGCCTTCCAAATGTGTTTCTAAAGTTTGTTTTATCATAATCGATTTCCATTTCTTTTATGAAGCTAGGTCCTAGTTTGATGAAATGAACATCGACTTGACAAGCTGAGTGTTCTGAGAGAATATTCTCAAAATATTGTTATGATAATTCATATTTCATAAGATCATCTTAATGGATGGGTAATCAATTTTTCACACTGGTGGATTAGTTAGGGTTTTAGGGTTGCGCACTTAAGAGGTGTTACGAATGAGTAGACTCTAGTCTTTTCGAAGATTCATTTCATTATTGGAACTTTTTGGGAATAGTCAAATTTGAGGTATGACACCACTTACAACCTATAGGTCACTTTCCTTATAGCAAATTAGTGAGTTCCCAAGTCCCATTTTTCTCTAGAGCAGATTATTCATTATCCATGGCCTTAAGCCAATTAGCATTAGTACTGGCTTTATTATAAGAATTTGGTTCTTAAATACTTAACACATTTGCCAATAATGAAGAATATGTAGAAGAAAGAGCATGAGGATTATAGAAAGGATAGGTGGGTGGAGTGTAAGAGGTTGGTGTTCTTACTTGATTTACTGATAAGCTTTGTATAGTAGAGCTAATAGGCACATAAGTTGAATATGTTATATAATCATTTAACCAAATTGGTCTTTGTGCTTAGTACTTTGTCTTATAGAGTGAGTTAGTTCATAGGAAGGGATAAACTCACTTGTGTGAATAATCGATTCAATGTTTATGATATCATCATTTGTGTGATGAAATTCATAATTTTATAATTCAGCTATAGGTAAAGTTAATGAATTTTTAGAATCATGTGAAGTGTGTTGGAGATGGTATGGAACAATTGGTTCATGAAAGATGACATCACATGAGATATAGACTTTGTGAGCTTCAACATCTTTATAGGCCTTTTGACCGAGGCTATATCCTATGAATATGCATTTGAAAGCTCTTGAATCAAACATTTATTTATGAGGTATTGTATTTGTTACAAAACATAAACATCTGAAAACCTTCATATTTGAGTAATCATGTGGTCTTTGAAAAAGAAGTTCAAAAGGGGTTTTCCAATCAAGAATTTTTTTAGGTAATCTATTAATGATGTGAGTAGCCATTAAAATGGAATGGCCCTAAAATTTCTTTGGTAAATTTAAATAAAACATGAGAGCTCTTACTATTTACAATAAATGTTTGTGTTTTCTTTCAACCACTCCATTTTATTGTGGATTATAAGTGCAGGTCCTTCAATGTGTAATGCCCTTTTGAGAAAGATAAGCTAAAAAGATTTGACTAATAAATTCTGATCCATTATTTATTCTAATAGATTTAATGATAGTGTTGAATTAGTTTTGGATTAGGTTATGAAAATGAACAAAAATAGGGTAAGTCTGATCTTTGGTTTTCATAAGAAATGTCCAAGTGGCTCGGGAAAAATCATCCATAATTATAAGCACATAGTGTGCTCCATCTAAAGATTATTCTTTGTAAGGATCCCAAATGTCAATATATAATAATTGAAAAGGTTTTGAAGAACTAATTGAGCTTAATGGAAAAAGAATATGTTGTTTGGATTTGTAATATAACTCACAAGTGTACAACAATTCATAGTCATTAATGGAATCAAGAAAATGAATTTTTTTAAAAAATTTTAATGATGTGTGTCCTATGCTTTTATGCCATATAAACACAAAATTTGAAATATCATTTCTATTTAAAACTTTCTCTTTACACACATTAATAAAATCAGAATGACCATAACAATTTCCACTACCACTAAAACAAGTACCATCCAAAACATATAGGTTGCTTATTAATTTTCCCACTGCCAAAAGCTTGTCAGTCTATAGGTCTTGTAATAAACATTGGTTAGAGAAGATTATGAATTTAATTTAAGTAAATTTTGCATGTTTATTTACTAACAAAAGATTAAATTCGAAAGATGGTATGTATAAGGTATGTTTTAGAGATAATTGAGATGATAAGTTTATGTCACCAGTGTCTTTAACAACTTTCTTAGTGCCATCAGGCAGGTGCACAACTAAGGATTCTATTGTGGATTTCAGGTTTTCAAACTACTATTTTTCTACACATATGTGGTTCATGGCACAGTGTTAAGAATCCAAGTGCCAGGTCTTAATACATTAATATTACTTAATTTTATACTCAAAGCATAATATGTTAACAAATTACCTACATAATCATCAAAATTGGCAAAATTCACATGTTACCTTATAAATGCATCTTCCCTTTCATGAGTTTCATTAATTCATAATGTACCATGTTTGCTAAGTCTGCATTATTGTTAGTCTTTTCTTTAAATGTGATATCCAATGGAGTCTTAGCCATATTTGCAATATCTTTACTGGGTGCCTTCTTATGCTGCAACTTGAGGTCTTTGTACCAATCAGGATATCTATTTAGTTTAAAATAAGTTTCCTTATCATGCCCTTTAGCATTACAATGCTCACAGTATTTATTCTCTTTATCCCAATTATTATTGTCACATCTTCATTAAATGCCTCTTCCTGCATTTTCTCTTTTGTAAAATTGATCGTTATTTTGTATTTTTGTTATTAAAGCATTAGTATCTACAACCTCAAGGAAACTAATATTTACTTTTTTCTATTTTTTAACTCTCAGAATCATTAAATAAGAATGATTGACATATGGTATAGGATCCATAACCAAAATTTGATTCTTCACATAATTGTAGCACTCATTGAGTCCCATAAGAAATTGAAAGAGTTTGTTGAACTTTTTCTGATCCACCAAAACTTTCATTGTCCTATAAGTACATGTTGGAATGGGCATTAAACAAGCAAGCTCATCCTATAATTTTTTAAGCCTTGTATAATACTTTACAACATATTCATTTCCCTACAATATTGAATTGATATCTCTCTAGATCTAATAGATCGATGGCCATTGCTTTCACCAAAATGTTTTGATAGTTCTTCCTATAAATTCTTAGCTGAATCTGTGTTAAGAAACGCCTTTGCTATGTCCTTTGATAAAGAGTTAAGAATCAAAGATGTGACCATGTAATCTACTCTCATCCATTGTTCAAAATTCTCAGTGTCTTCTATTGACTTTTGAATTATACCATCAATAAAATCCAACTTGAGTTTTTCTCCTAGAGTAATCTTCATAGACCTACTCCATGTCAAATAATTTGGTCCTGTTAATGGTGTTGTCACCAACACCATTCCTAGGTGATATGAGTTACGAAGGAAAAATGAATCGCCATAATTTGCAGCTCCTTTGGCAGTACCATTAGCTATGGTTGTATTGTTGCCTCTCTCTATTTACATAATAAGAGCAACAGGTCTGGTATCAACCTACTCTGATACCATGAAAAAATATGGAAGATGGTAAAAATATTTTTATTTCTTTGCACACTTAGACTAAAGAAAAAAGGTACAAATATATGAAAGTTGTGTGACTTTATGACCATGCCTATCAAAGATTTTATATAGCTTATAAATAATGAACTGAAATATTATACAACTGGCAGAGATGAAAAAGATTTCCTACTATAAGAACAGAGACTGTATGTTGCACCTTTATAATGCTACACTTATTTTGTATTGGTGTATTGTGTGAAAAATAAGTAGAAAACAAAAGTGTGTGTGGTGAGTGTGATGTGAGTTAGTGGATGTGTAAGTGTGGGGTACGTGAGTGTTATGAGAGAGTGTAAGAGAAATATTATAATATGAGTGTGTGTGTAGGGGGGATGCATGAGAGTTAGTAAAAAAAACAAAAAGTATGGGTCATGTGAGAGTGCTTGCGAGACATTAATAAAGGTATAGGTATGTTGTGTTGTAGTGGTGTGAAAGATATTGTTTGGTGTAATAATAATTAAATTATTTCAATTTAGTCCATCCAGTAATTTTTATGACCTTAATTAACAAGTAGAATCATAGTGAGATGATCAGAGGCTCGTATTGTGAGATGATTAGGAGGCGTACATTGAAGTGTCCTCATAGGTAATTATCTCATGCATAGTTGAGAGTTACTATGAAGTCGGTTGCTTGCTTGGTCAAGAGAAGTCTCAAGTCTCAAGATGGACCTCACAGTGGGCAATATAAAGAAGTTAAACAATTATAACTATAATATGTAGTCAACATGTTTGGAGTTATATCTCTAAGTTCAAGATCTATGGGAGGTAGTTAGCAAAAGCGAGAGTATGCCACCTCCAAAAGCGGATGCAAATGTCCTGAAGAAGTGGAAAAGTCAAAGCTGGGAAGGCAATGTTCACAATCAAGGTATCGATTGAAGAAGAAATGTTAGAGCATATTAAGTAAACTCCCACACCTAAAGAAGCTTGGGATATTTTAGCCTCATGATTTTCTAAAAAAAGTGAGATAAGTTATAAAATTTAGAGATGGACTTAATGTCTATTAAACAATGGAGATGTTGATTAATCAATATTTTACAAAAGTTAAATCTTGGTGTAGAGAAATTTCAGAATTAGATTTTGTATCAAAAATTATTGAAGATAGGATGACAAGGATTATTATTTATGGAATTAAGCTAGAATATATAAGGTTTATTACTGCTATTCAAGGTTGGCCTAAACCACCTACATTGAATGAGTTAGAGAATTTATTAGCCAATCAAGAGACGTTAGCTAATCATATGGGTGGAGTTTCATTAAAGAGTGACATGAATGAAGAAGCATTATTTAGCATACATATAAGAAGTTGTCCTAGTGAATGCAATTCTAAAAAGTCCAATGGAGATTACAAGACCGATTTGGAGTAAGATAGGCATAAAAGAAGGTGGAAAGGCCAAAGTCGATGTTCAAGGGGAGCTTAATAATGTCAAAACCAAAAAGACACATAAGATAGAAGATATCGCCAACGAGATATGGAATGCTATAATTGTGGTAAAAGAGGTCATCATGCTAAAGACTGCCAATATAAAAGAGCCAAGGAAAATGTTATGAAATCAATACAACCTCAAGTTCAAAGTGAAGAAGAATAGGACTTTGACATTCAAGCATCGTATGTAATTGAAGAGTAAGTAAAGAAGGGTTCAATTAAGTTCATGGAGGCTTATAATAGTGAAAACGAAAGGGATATGCTAGCAACATTTGCTATGCTAGAGTATCTTGAATAATCCTACAAAAGTGAAGAAGAGTGAGATATGATGGACTCAAGTTTATTTGAAAGTACTCTATTAGAGGAAGAAATTCAGGAACAAATGAATTCAAGAGCTGAAGTTGAAAAGATATATCCAAGTATGGTCATAGAGAAAGAAGATGTTGAAGAAGTTGAATGCATGGAAAAGAGTAAGATCATACATAGTATGAGGAGCAATTATAAGAGAAGCATGAAAGTCTTAAAATAATAAAGAAGCTCCTATGGTCTTTGAATGATGAAGAATTTAGAGATAAAGCTTTAATGCAAAATGAAGATCAAGAGAAGGAAGTAAAAGTAATGCAAGAAGAACAAGAGGCAACTCAAACACTTACATAACATTGGGAGAAGAAATTGTTGAGAAAAATTTCAAAGGATACAGAAACAATTTCTAGATTAGCAAATGGAGGAATATGATATAATGATCAAGATGGACATGGAGTTCCAAAATTTAAAAGTATAGAGAGAGTAGTCGTTGAGGGGGAGTATTAAATAATGCATCAACTTACTCTCTTCATATTTCTCTAGAGTTTATTATTTAATATTTTAATTATTCTAGAATTGTTCATATCTAGAACTTTATAGACTTGGTTGGGAAAGTTGCTTCTTAACCGCCAATCATGAAGCTTTCCAAAATTTAAATAACCGACCTTGTACAAGTATAAATATAAGTGCTTATTTTGTGTGTGGTGTGCTGTGTGAGAAATTAGTGGAAAGCAAAAGTGTGTGTGATGAGTGTCATGTGAGTTAGTGGATGTGTAAGTGTCAGGTACGTGAGTGTTATGTGAGAGTGTAAGAAAAATATTATAATGAGTGAATGTGTGTGTGTGTGGGGGGGGGGGGGGGGGGGGGGGTCATTTGAGAGTGCATGTGAGACATTAATAAAGGTATGGGTTTATTGTGTTGTAGTGATGTAAAAGATATTATTTAGTGTAATAATAATTAAATTATTTCAATTTAGTCCATCTTGAAATTTTTGTGAATAATTAACATTTAAGTCTTGTGCATGTCTTGAAAGAATTTTCCTATCTTATAAGGCTCATATGATTCAATATTGATTAGTTAGAACATTTGTGGTTAACAAATATTAAATACAATTATATAAAAAAAATATAATATGTTATTCTTATTTGCCTTACTCTCTTTAATTTTATTTTTTCGGTTTACTTCTTGAAATAATGTAACTTCTAATTCAAAGGAAAAATCAATCATAATCAAGAAAAGAACTATATATCATGATAATAAATGTGGAGATTTGTCATTGGAATTGAAGGTGCTTTCAACCCCCATTAGAAGGAGTGACTTAAACCACACATTTTTCACCTAGTAAAGTTGACAAACAACAAATCCAAAAAGAAACGTATGCATAATTATTTTATTTGATTTTTAAAAAAAGTCTATAATTTTGAGGTGAAATAAATAATAAACTCTCCTATATCTTTCTAGTTATTAAGAATAAAATTAAAAATAATTAATACAAGATAGATCTATTATTATTATTATTATTATTATTATTATTATTATTATTATTATTATTATTATTATTATTATTATTATTATTATTATTTAATTATTAATAAAAATAAATAAATTTATAATATTTTTAAAAATAACCAATTGATTAGATTGATTGTAAATCATATATAAAATAAATTTATCATTAAAATTTAATATTAATAATGATAATATTAGTTAGAAAAATATTAAAATGTAAAAAATGTGAAACATATGGTACTTAAAAATTAAAAATATATATATAAGACTGATTTTGTCTAGATAAAAAATGTATTTATTCCTGTTTGTTTTTTAAGTTTAAGAGCTCTAAGGTCTTTTAATCTTGAAATAATATATTATTGGAAGAAAATTTATTGGTAACATATATATATATATTATTGATTTTTTTTTAACAAATTATTATGCATAATTTTCATAAAAAATTTTACATTAAATTATCAAATTTTAAAAATTCAGTCTTCGTCCCTTTAAATAACTATCATTCCGTGTAATATGGATATGGATCCCAATCGAAAAGAAAAATAATTGCTAGTAAACCGAAAAATATGACTATCTAATCCAACATTTTACAACTTTTTTTTTTATTATTTAAGAAACGGAAAAAGTTTGATGTCCCAATTACTGAATACAAATAATTAATCCATGTTAGCTTTAATTAAAGTGAATCATTCACAAAATGCTAATTCTCCTACAGCAATATTATTGATAGGGTAATGACCCCGCCACTACCCCATAATTTTTTTTTTTGAAATTATGCATTACTCTTAATAATAATTATTATAATAATATTATAATTATAATTATAATTATAATTCAGTACATTATTACAAGATAAATAAAATAAAATTATATAATTCTAAATAATAAAAATTAATAATTAATAATTCAAATAACATCAAAACACAATAGATGTTTTTATTTTTATTTTCTTAAATTTAATAACAGAGAACCGAGTGTACGTAAACTTTTAACAAATATACGATGGCCGACAGGCCGACTGATCCTTCTTGTTCTTCGGTTGATGTTTCTGGCTTATATATTTGTTTTCATCTACAATTCCAAATGCATTCATTTTCTGTCGGTCTCTGTGTATCTGTTGTTTTTGATAAAATGTTTTTATCCCATATTGGGAAGTTTTAAACATTTGGAGGAGTCCTTGGACTATAAAAGGACTCCTCCCCCCTTTAGTTAATCTCATTTTAAAATTGTCTCTCCTATATATTTAAGTAATTGTATTTTTCTCTCCTTTGTAATATTTTCTTATTTAGTGAAATATTATTTTGGTAGTGTCCAATAATGTAGGTATAATTAGCTGAACCTCGTTAAATTTTAATGTTTTTTTTTATGTCTATTTAATAGCTATTGTCGGGTATAGTTGTTAATTATTGTGCTATTAAAATCACTTGTCTTGGTAAAATTCTATCTAAAGAGAGTGATTTTTAAGTGGGACCATTGTGACCCCTCCACTCTTTCCTGGGAATATACTTTGGGGTGATTTTTAGTATAATCGTTTACACTCTAGTCATATGTGCAATAGTTTTCAAGGTGATTTTTTTGGTATTATTGGTGGAAATTAACCCGAATTCCACAACAATTGGTATCAGAGCTCTTGGTTTAATTTTAGTATACTTTGTGGTTGTAGCTTAGACTAATCTTCCACATCAGAAAAAAAATTTCTTGGGCTAATTGGCATTCCGCATCGACATCTATTAAATAGAATTTGTAGCAGAAATGATAGACGGCACAAAAGTATCCACATCGGCATCAACAGCTTCTTCATCTTCAACTTTGGCATGAAATACTGTGATAAATGCTAGATTTGTAATGGAGATTTTTTATGGCACTGGTCATTTTGGCATATGGCAAAGTGAGGTTCTAGATGCCCTCTTTTAGCAAGGTCTAGACATTGCTATTAAAGGAGAGAAACCTGATGATGTTGAGGAGAAAGAATGGAAGGTGATCAATAGATTGGCATGTGGTACAATTCGATCTTGTCTTTTTAGAGAGTAGAAGTATGCATTTTCTAAATAAACTTCTTCAAGTAAATTATGGAAGGCATTAGAAGAGAAATTCTTTAAAAAAAAGCAGTCAGAACAAACTCTACATGAAAAAAAGATTGTTCTGCTTCAATTATGTTCTAGGTACCACAATGATATATTACTAGCTTTAATCAGCTAGTAACTGATTTGATGAATATGGACATGACTTTTAATGATGAAGATCTAGCTCTGATGTTGGTGGGATCACTTCCTGATGAGTTTGAGTATCTTGAAACTACTTTGCTTCATGGGAAGGTTGTTGTGTCTCTAAGTGAAGTAACTATAACCTTATATAGTTATGAATTGCAAAAGAAAGAAAAGCAAGAAAATACAAGTGTTGAAGCAGAAACTCTAGTTTTCAAAGGCCGTTCGTAGAGCCAGAATAAAGGAAGGAGAGGGAGATCAAACTCAAAGTCTAAATTGAGCAAAGATCAATATGCCTTTTGTTGAGAAAAAGGGCACTGGAAGAAAGATTGTCCCAAGCTAAAGGACAAAGGCAAACCTAGAAAGGGAAATCCTGTCTCAAATTCAAATGTAGCTGACTGTGATGATGCAAATTCAGATCTTTTAATTGTTGTTACACCATCAACTAGCTATTCGAGTTCATGGTTACTAGATTCAGCTTGTAGTCATCATATGACTCCTAATCGAGAATGGCTCTTTGACCTTAAAGAAATAAAAGGTGGAGTTGTCTACACAGTGAATAATGCCCTTCTTAACATACATGGGATTGGTTTAGTTCATTTGAGCAATAAGGATGGATCAATCATAACCTTAACAGTTGTTCATTATGTGTCGGATTTGATAAGGAATCTCATTTCTGTTGGAACTTTTGAGTCAAAAGGTTTTGAAGTAAGGGTGAAAGCTAGGATAATGAGAATCATCTCTGGTGCACTTGTGATAATGAAGGGGATTCGAAAAAGAAATAATGTGTATTACTTTTTGGGTAGTACAATTATTGGGACAATAGCAGTGGTAGCTTCTATTGATGATCAGGAATCAGAAGCAACCAGGTTATGGCATATGCACTTGGGGCATGCTGGAGAAAAATTCTTGAAATTGCTGATAGATCAAGGATTATTGAAAGGAGCTCAGGCTTGCAACTTGGATTTTTATGAGCATTGCATTAAATGGAAGAAGATAAGGGTAAAATTTTGAACAACTATCCATGATACTGAAGGTATTCTGGATTATGTTAATTCAGATGTGTGGGGGCCTTCCAAGAATGCTTCATTGGGAGGAAAACACTATTATATTTCCTTTGTTAATGATTTTTCCGGAAGAGTATGGATGTATACAATAAAGACAGAGGATGAAGTGCTAGGAATTTTCCTTAAATGGAAAAAGATGGTAAAGACTCAAACATGCAGAAAATTTAAACATCTCTGCACAGACAATGGTGGAGAGTTAAAAAATGATCCATTTTTGAAAGTCTATGAAGATGAAGGTATTGTCAGGCACTTCACCATCAGATATACACCACAAAAAAATGGGGTGGTAGAGTGAATGAACCGGACATTATTGGAGAAGGTTCGGTGTATGTTGTCCAATGCTAGGTTTGGTAAAGAATTTTGGGTTGAGGCTATAGTATATGCTTCTCACCTTGTTAACTACCTACCATCGACTGTTATTGGTGGTAAAGTGCAATTGGAGAAATGGTTTGGAAAACTTGCTACAAATTATAATTCCTTACATGTCTTTGGTTCCACTACATATTACTATGTTAAGGAGTCAAAGCTGGATCCAAGAGCAAAGAAGGCAATCTTTTTAGGGATAACTTTTGGTGTGAAAGGCTATCGTCTTTGGTGTCTAGAAACAAAGAAAGTAATCTTCAGCAAGGATCTTACCTTTGATGAATCTACCATAATGAGAAAGGTGACTTCATAAAAAATGGAGAGAATAGATGGTACTCCCAAACAGGTGGAGTTTAATGGCAATAGAATTATCCCAGCTAATGTAGAAAGTGATGATGACTCTCCTATGGTAGAAGAAGAGTCAAATGAAGAAGAGGTTCAAACCCAAGAGCCTCTATAGCAACATGAATCAATTACATTAAGGAAGGGGAAGATGACCATTAGACAACCTACTCGCTATGCTAATATGGTCTCTTCTACATCACCAATTGCAATGGATAACGTTCCTACCACTTATAATGAAGCAATCCAAAGTTCATAATATGAAAAGTGGAGGATTGGCATGAATGAAGAAATGCAGTCCCTTCAAAAGAATCAGACATGGAAACTAGCTAGTCTTCCGAAGGGAAAGAAGGCAATTGGGTGTAAATGGGTATATGCAAAAAAAGATAGATTCCCTGACAAGGATAATGTTTGCTACAAAGCAAGATTGGTGGCTAAAGGCTACGCACAAATGAAGGGAATTGATTATAATGAAGTATTTTCTCCAGTTGTAAAACATTCCTCCATAAGAATTTTATTGGCTTTGGTAGCATGGTTGGATTTGGAATTAGTTCAAATGGATGTAAAAACTGCATTTTTACATGGAGACTTGAATGAGGAAATCTATATGACTCATCCAGATGGATTCAAAGTTGCTAGTAAAGAAAAAATGGTTTGCAAATTGGAAAAATCATTGTATGGATTGAAGCAATCTCTGAGACAGTGATACAAGTGATTTGACAAGTTTATGATAGGGCAAAAGTACACAAGAAGCAAATATGATCATTGTGTGTATTTGCGCAGGCTACAAGATGGATCATATATATATCTTATTCTTTATATTGATGATATGTATGTTGATAGCTTCTAGGAGTCAGATAAAGATTGAGAAATTAAATACTCAATTGAACAAGGAGTTTGAGATGAAGGATCTTAGTGAAGCAAAGAAGATTCTCGGCATGAAAATATCTAGAGATAGGAAATTAGGGAGGCTTTGTTTGTCTCAGGAAGAATATCTAAGGAAGGTACTAAAATGTTTTGGCATGAATAAAAAGTCAAAACCAGTTAGTACACCACTTGCTCCTCATTTCAAGCTTAATGCATCCATGTCACCGAAGAATGATGTAGAATAGGAACACATGTCAAAAGTACTGTATACAAGTGCTGTTGGTAGCTTGATGTATGCTATGGTGTGTATGAGGCTTGATATTTCACAGGCAGTTGGGGTTGTGAGTAGGTACATGCATGATCCTGCAAAGGAGCTACCAAGCTGTGAAATGGATTCTACAGTATATTCTAAATACCGTAGACATTGGTTTGGTAATTCAGCAGGATAGACAAGATGGTCAATGTGTAGTTGGGTATTATGATTCTGACTATGCTGGGAATTTGGATAAGTGTCGGTCAACTACTAGTTATATGTTTACTTTGGTGAACTGGGAATGGAGCAGAAGCACATCAAAGTGCATTGTGACAATCAGAGTGCTATTCATTTAGCAAAGAACCAGGTTTATCATGCAAAGATGAAGCATATCGATGTTTGATATCACTTTGTACAGGAGATTATGGAAGAAGGTCGAGTCATAATCTAAAAAATTCGAACTACTGAGAACCCTGTTAATATAATGACAAAAGTGGTAACTGCAGTCAAGTTTAAACATTGTTTAAACTTGATCAACATTGTTACAAATTGAAAGATGAAATTTGCAAACACTACTGAATGTTGGATTTGAGAGAGAATTGTATGGAATTTTGCCAAGGTGGAGATTTGTTGTTTTTGGCAAAATGTTTTTATCCCACATTGGGAAGTTTAAAAAATTTGGAGGAGTCCTTAGGCTATAAAAGGACTCCTCCCCCCTTTAGTTAATCTCATTCCAAAATTGCCTCTCCTATATATTTAGGCAATTGTATTCTTCCTCTCTTTTGTAATATTTCCTCATTTAGTAAAATATTATTTTGGTAGTGTCTGAGGACGTAAGCATAATTGACCGAACCTCGTTAAATTTTGGTATTCTCTTTTATATCTATTTAATAGCTATTATCAAGTATAGTTGTTGTTAATTATTATGCTATTAAAATTACTTGTCTTGGTAAAATTCTGTCTAAGGAGAGTGATTTTTAAGTGAGACCATTGTGACCCCTCCACTCTTTCTTGGGAATATACCTTGGGATGATTTTTAGTACAATCGTTTACACTCTAGTCACCTGTGCAATAGTTTTCAAGGTGATTTTTTTGGTATTATTGGTGGAAATTAACCCGAATTCCACAATAGTATCAAGTTGCTACCTAAAGCAAAATTAACAATTGTCCAGCCACTGAGACTGGGAAAGATAACTTGTCCTCTTCTATAATCTCATTGCTAATATTAGTCAAAATTTTGGAGAAAAGAAAAATAGAAAGTCTGTGTTTTGACATAGAAATGTTAGATGGCTAATTAATTACTTAAGATTCTTTAAGGGTTTATTTGATTCAAATGAATTTTATAAAATTTTGTGAAATTCTTTTGCAAATTCAAGTAAGTATGTTTGGTTTAAATGAAAACTTTGGAAAATTCATTTGGAATTCCAACTTTTTAATGTTGTAGAATTATTTGAAACTACATCAATTCTTATTAATGAAGTATGTTCGCTTTAAATGAATTTGAAATTCATTTGAAAATGAATTCTATTTTGAATTCATTTGGAAATGAAATGAATTTCTCAATAGAATTAAACCAAATAAGAGGTAAGATTCGTCGATAAATTTAATTCACAAAAATAAAATAAAATTTATATAATGTAAAATTAATTAATTATTCTAAATTTTAATTGTTATAATTTATGTATCGTTTGGCTTTTTTATATTAGTAGATTTCTTAGCATTTCCAATAATTTGTAATTGGTATCTTTTATTCACTTTAACCCTTATTTGGTTCAATTCCATCAATAAATTCATTTCAATTGGAAATGAATTCCAAATGAAATTTATTTGCAACTGAATTTTTATTAGTGAAGTGTGTTTGGCTTAAATGAACAAATGAATTCCATATTTGTTATATTGTATTTGGTACAAATTTTGAATTCAAATTTATGTCAAAAATACCATCTGAAATATAAACATGCTTTTGAAAATAAAAATAAGGAGGGTTGTTTTAGTCATTTAAAAATATAAACTTAAATTTGTGGCATTCATTTGGAAATTCCAATCATTTTGATATAATTTGGTTTAGTTATAATCAATTTTACAAATTTAAAAATTTGAAATTGTAAATGAATTTCATATAAAATTCATTTAAACCAAATATAAATTATTTGAATTTGCAAATGAATTTCATAAAATTTTGTAGAATTAATTTATATCAAACACACTCTTAATTAGACAATTGATGTTCCAGCGTAATCCTTGTCAACGCAAGGCCACCATGATACTTGCTGGACTGAATAATTAAAAGAACAATGTTGCATCTAACATGTTAGTCTCTCTCTCTCTCTCTCTCTCTCTCTCTCTCTATATATATATGGAGAGGGTCTAAACAGTGTAGGTTTTTGGGTAGCAAATGAAAATTTTAGTAAGTATTAATTATTGGAAGATTTTTATGATTTTTATTATTCTATTCAAATCAAATAGAATGAATAAAAGTTTAATATAATTTAAATACCAATGAATTAAAAAAATTTCACAAGTATTGGTGCTTCTAACTCATAGAGGTAGTCACATGCTACATTTACTACTTTTTGATACATTAAAATTTTCATTCAAATAAGTACAAACCAAATTCATGTGCGTGAAGTTACGAAACTCTTTGAGTTTAAATGAATTTTTCAATATATTTCTACACAAAATCTTCAATATATAAGAAGCAAAACACCAGATAAACATGAGGCTCCACGAAAATGTCCACTACTTTTGATGTATTGCACCCATGGTTTGCGAAAAGTTCTTACTCATGATGCATTGCACCCGATGGCCTGAGGTTCTACATACATACTGTTATTGTCAATTATTGCATAGTTTTTCTATTTAATTTCTATAAAATTTATTAGTAATTCTTTATATTTTATTTTATAATTAGTGTTTTATTAGGATTTTAGTTTATTAGCTTAGTTTTATTTCCTTTTTCGTTTCCTAGTTAGTTTATGTATTTTTGGTATGTTTTTGTAGGAATTTTATTTTTCTAATGAGTCTGGGATTTAAGCCAATAATTATGGAGCTATTATGTGAAGTTATTTTCCTAATTGGAGAAAATTTTGAAGGAGAAAATTATTGTTTTGGTCCTTCGACGAATTTTGTATTATTTTCTCTATTTAGCACTAGGTTATAGAGAGATGTTTTGGGGATTGAAAAGCTCAATAAGGATTGAAGATTGAAGCGTGTTCAAACAAGTTTTATCTATTCTTCTTCTTCTTCTTTATTCTCTTGTTATTTATTTTATGTTTGTAATTATTTTTAAAGCCATATTTGGCTAAAACTCTTTTTAGAGTTTATGTTAGGAGTAACTATTCTATGATATGATTGAACACAAGTTTATTAATTTGATTTTCAGTTAATTCTATGTGTTGAGCTTAATGTCTTGTTATCATTCCAGACTTGTTTGATTGTATGTTTATGGGTAAATTAACCAACAAGAGTTAAGGAAATTTATCAGTTTATAGGACTTAGACCACTCAACTATGAGAGTAAGCAAGCTCTCTAGGGGACCATGACAGTAGGCAAGGTCTATGATGGTAAACTAATTATTAAGAAACTTAATGGGTTTTGATTGATTTTTTAACCATGAGAGTATGTTAAATTTTAATCTTAGTATGCTTAATTAAGTTCGAGGGAGTCTTTAGGTATTTTAGAAAAATTACCCTTAACTGAAATCAATGTGTTTAATAATTAAGTGTTTATGATCTGATTGGAATAGTGAAACTAAACTAAACTCTATGTTTTGATCATTTGATTTTTTTTTCTTAAAATTTCAGTTGTTTAGATTAATATTTTTATTCTCTAAATTGCTTTATTTGATTTGCTAGTTAGGAACATAAGTAGAAATATTAGTATTCAATATTTTATTCTCATGGGAACGATATATTTTATACTACAATTCACGATCCGTATACTTGCAGGTTTTAAACGCAACACATACATCATTTAGCTAAAATTTAAATTAAATTAACATACAAATTGCAAGCGAGACTTATTTGAAACTAAAATCTAAAACAGTCAAAGCCAATAATACAATTATTCAGCTACATTTGAACATAAAACAAAGAAGAAAAATTAACAAACTTTTGTAATAACTTAAACGATCCAGAGTGCAGGAAGAAGAACTACCATTAGCAACACTCTTTCTTGCCAACTTTGCCATCTTAGCTGTTGATTTCATAAACTCTTCCCTCTTCTCCACCATTATATCATTCACTATCTTCTCAATAATCCTTATATCGCAAACATCTTTCATGTCCAATCCTAATTTCCAAACCTCACTCACAAATCTACTGATCACGTGTTGATTAATAAATCATAGGCACACCAGCTACTATGCTCTCCAGAGTTTAGTTCCATCCACTATATGTCAAATTGTGTAAAGAAAAAAAAAAACAAATAAATTCATTGAATTCTATATCATTTTCAATTCATTGTAAGTTTTCTTGTGCTTAAAGATATTCAGCTAGGCACCGAATTCATCAATGCATGTGGTTGGGTGCTCATCAGTTTTATATCTTCGATCAAATGATCAAGGCAGCAAGAAGAAGAACCACCTTCTGTAACACTCTTTCTTGCCAACTCAGCCATCTTAGCTGCTAATTTTATTAACTCTTCTCTCTTTTCCACCATTAAGTCGTTCACCATTTTCTCAACGATCCCTCGTTTACACACATCCTTCATGTCAAATCCTAGCTTCCAAACCTCGCTCACAAACCTACTATTGACATGTTGATCTCCAAAATAAGGCCAACAAATCATAGGCACACCAGCTACTACGCTCTCCAAAGTTGAGTTCCATCCACTATGTGTCAAAAACCCAGCAACTGCTTTATGTGCCAAAACCTCTTCCTGTGGTGCCCAATTGACAATATATCCACATTTCTTAGGACCCACTTGAAGCTCGTCAGGAATTTTGACAGGATCACCAACCTCATTGGTAGTAGAATCGGACCTCAGAGCCCATAAGTAACTCTTCTTGCTGTTGACAATACCATGCCACAACTCCATGAGTTGATCTATTGTCACAAGTGCAAGGCTACCAAAGCTTATGTATACTACAGATTGTGAAGGTCGATTATCTAGCCATGAAATGCACCTCCTATCTTCTTTCCATAGACTATTGGATAATGGAATGGATTCTTGCTTGCTGACGCTTCCTAGCTTCCTTTTCAGGAGCTCATGGAGGGGTCCAATGGTGTAGATTTCAGGACAATGTGTGCGTATTTGTGATAAATTGGTGCTTCTAGTTCTTCAATGATTAGTGCTTCGGTTGGTTGATTATCCTTTAAAATTATGTCATATTTAGGATCAGAAGGGTTGCTAACTCGACAGAAACTTGGAAGGTCTAGACACCGAAAAACTGTCTCCATTCCTGGTATTGTTGTTATCAAACGGTCCATATGTTCTTTTCCTTCAATGTAAAAACAATTCACATTTTATGAACCCAATGCAATTTAAACAGAACACGCATAGATAATTGATTTAGAATACAAAATTATAATGCTATTATTTCAAGTAATAAAAGAATTACTTTCGGTTACATAGAAAATCAAATAATTGAGGGTTGGTAGAAAAATAAATTATTGCAGGTTGCTATATGATAAATTTGTTTTTTCAAGTATACTTGTGCCCCTCATTTTTCTCCAAATATAAGGGGATAAATCAATGGATAGAAGATTTTTGATAATTTGTCATGATCCATAATGTTAAGGGTGGCCACTTGTAATTTGGAACTCCTGGTTATGGACTGTTTGCTGAATTCTATATTTTTAATCGGAAGTGGTTGTCCCTGTTATTTGTTAACAATTCCCTAGCCTTAAGAGTCAGCTTTGTATTTTTTTCAATTGGGAATATATTTTGCAATATTTCCCCTTAATTGTAATCGGTATGAACTAGTTATACTTGCTAAACATCAATGAGCTTCTGATGGATCATATTTAATTCAAACAGGGTTACAAACAGAATGCATCCAATGATTTACAATCAGCCGTGCTAAACTCAAACATGTCACACACAACAATTCAAATGGGTCATAAATTGACCGCATCGAATTTTAAGTTTTAAATATGAGTCTAAGATCACTGCTTTAATACCATGTTAATAATTTCATAGGCGTCAAGAGTATTGACCCATACACACACAAATGGACTTAAAAATAGAATTAAGTTCATGTAACATAAAACCAATTAATTTGTATTAAGAGGAAATATTACCCCATGTCCCATTTGATCACTTTTGTTCTTTCAATTTTCACCTTTGTCCACTTTTTGCTCTGTGTTTTCATTTTTTGTTTTCGGCGTTTTCCGGCTTTCTTTCATTTTTTTTTAAATTTTTATGCAATTTTTTCACTATTTATTATTTTTGAAGCCATCTTTAATTGAAGTTGATTGTGTGTATTTATTTAATTTGTATATTTTAAATAATTTTATATTCCAAATAACAATTTTTCTTAATTTTACTATTATTTAGAATACAAAAATTAAGCTAATTAAACTAAAAATTATCCATAGTCTTCAATAATTATTATTTTTTTCATAATTATTTAGAATTTAGAAATTGAACTAATTAAACTAAAAATTACCCATAGTATTCAAAAATTATTTTTTCAATAAAAACAAAAAAAAATATGAAATATATCAAAGAAATTATTATTTTTATTATTGATACTAATAAAAGTAAAAATTATATTTATAGTTTTAATTTTATTATTAATAATGAAAAAGCTGAAAAAACAACAAACAACAACACAAATCAACAAACATCAACAAAAATCAATAACATAACAAATTGCACATTTTTGTTGCTTTTGTTGCTTTTAGTTGATTTAATTGTTTTTATTGTTTCAGTTGTTGTTTTCAATTGTTTTTGTTGTTTATGTATGTTTACATTTTTTAAAAATAAAAAAATAACAAAAAAATAAAAAAATTTATGAACTATATAAAAAAATTATTTTTTTATCATTAATACTAATAAAAATAAAAAATTTATTTATGGCCTTAATTTTGTTATTAATAATAATTTAAATAATTTAAAAATAATAAAAATCAACAACTGTGAAATTTTTGCAATGACCTAGTATTTTAAATAAAATAATATTATTTTAGAATATGCAATGTTAATAATTTTAAATTTTATTTGTATATTATTATTGTTAATTGCTAATATCATTTATGTATTTTATTCTAAAGGAATTGTTTATGTAAAATAATTTATTTTACGTGAGAATTTTATTACTTAAATGTATTATTATTATTATTATTATTATTATTATTATTATTATTATTATTATTATTATTATTGTTGTTGTTGTTGTTGTTGTTGTTGTTGTTGTTGTTGTTGTTGTTGTTAACATCATTGTTATTAAATTTGTAGGAACGGTAATTTGGTAATTTCATAAAAAAGTCAAAAGCAATAAAAATCAGGTCAATCACCTTCACCTTCTTCTTCTTCTTCTTCTTCTTCTTCTTGATTTATTTTGGTATATATATGGCTTATATACTTTTGGTATATTTTTTGTATATGATGGCTATATTTTGCTATGAATGGATGCTATTACATTTAAATTATGCATTTTTTTTTATTTTAAGGATTATTAAGTTTATATGAAGGAAATCAATAGAACGTGCTATCTAGTGGCAGCACTAGGACCATGTATGTATCGTTGTGATAGATTTTAGGGTTGAGTTATAAAATCACTCGAGGTGACTTTTATTTGATCGATTATTGAGAATTAATGTGATTAAGTAGTGTGATTGCTGGAGCTCAGTTGACTTAGTGTCTCGAGACCAATCACATTGACAGTGAGACTATTGGAGGTCGGTTGACTTAGTGTTTCGGGACCAGTCTACTGTCCAAAATGGAATAAGAGAATTAATTTGGAATTAAGTGAGCCTGTATGGCTAGAGTGATATTTTTTGTTGAGGTTGCGAATAATTAAGGTTCTATTTGATCCTTCATTTAAATAAATATTTTTCAGCATTTATTATATATAAAAGTGATTTCAACATATGTGTGAAATGCCTGTATATATTTATTATATATAATGATGCTTGATTGCATATGACATTAGGAGGTGCATGTATATATAATATAATAATTCACTCAATGAGGTTTGACTCCCCTCAATTGTTTATTTTTCAAGAGTTTCTTCGTCTTTAGACCTCAGTAGTAGGCCCATACACTGAACTTCTTTAGCCCCGGTTAGATTATGTAATTCATTTATTTGAACCTTATATGTACTCTAGAAAACTGCAGTAGTTGTGTATTGTATTAGTAGAATGTTGTTTTGAATTTTAAGACCTATCTCTGAATATTGTATGAAAATATTTTATTTTATGATATGACATTTAAGTATTTATTTTATATCAATTTAAGTTTTAATTCTAGTGTATTTATATTTATTTATTGCATGCTTTTTTTTTATTTTTTAAGGCTTGCTACGGGTTCTGGATTCAAAAGAATTCTGGTTCCTTAGTGCCGGTAATGACTCTTAGTTTAGGTTATGACAAAGTTAGTATCAGAGCCATAGGTTATTAGTGTTGTGGACCTAGGTTTTCAGAGTTCTGTTTTCTTTGAAACTATTACAGTTTCACTAGGTTTGAGTATGTCTTCGATAAGTTTTCCTTGATTTAGTATTCTACGTAATCCTTAAATTGTCTATTTTTTCTGAATCTCTTTGATTTTACCTTTTCACAATGAGGAGGCGAGCGCGTGTCACTCCACCAGTCGTTAAGGCCAAGGATAATGAATCCTTTCAGGATGAGGTTTTACCTCTTAAGCCATTAGCGAGGTGCAGAGGTCGAGGTAGAGGTAGACCTCGAGGAGCAGTAGGTCACCTTAGACAGTGAAAGCTATAGGATGAAGGACCTATAGAGCCAGAGTACGAGGAAGCTACAATACCTCTAGTTGCATCGTCAATTCAGCCTGCCTATCAACAGGGTATGTCTAACCTTGAGGTAACACTGTTTTATGCCAGAGTTGGTTGGATAGCTTTTTATGGGATGTCATATCCATTAGATTTTCTACATGTTATTGAGATGAGGACTCAGACTGCTCACACTGAGTACTAGCGGATCATGGTCGTTGAGGGACTAGCCTTGGATTGGTTCATTCTAGTGATTCAGTTGTATATAATGACGATGACCTAGGCTTAGTTCAGAGAGAGATTTATGAGGAGATTTTTCCTAGAGCTACTTTGGATGAGTTATAGACTTCGGTTGACGAGCATCACCAGAAGAGATAGATCTGTCGAGGACTATACTAGAGAGTTTTTTCGACTTGGCAGATAAGCAGAGGATCTAATGCGAGATCATTATTTTGTTATTACTATATATGTCACTGGTCTGGGTTCTACATTTACTAGGATGCCTACTACAGGTCTTTACTTTGGAGTCGGTGATAGAGTTGGCTAAAGAGATAGAGTTGAGATTAAGCAGGCAAGGAGCTAGCCTGATTATTATCAGTTAGGTATTCAGTCAAGAGGATTTCAGACTACTTCATATTCGACCTTTTATATTAGTTTTAGTAGTCAGCAGAGAGGCTCAGTACAGCGGAGCCAGAGGTAGCAGTAGAGCGTACATAGGAGTAGCAGACATGGCCATGCTAGACCTCATAAATCGATCAGATTTAGGTCAGGTGCTTCTAGCAGCAATAGTGGTCGAAGTTCAAGATCAGCAACTAGCGCCTGTCAGACGTGTGGTAGAGTCTATTAGGAACCCTATGATATAGCACCATTGACATGCTTTAGATGTAGAAAGATGGGACAATTTTCAAGATCATGGCCCTATTCTGGTTTTCAATCACATCAGTTTTCGTAGTTTTCACAGCAGTCGATTGTTAGTGCAGCACTAATTCCTTTTCAGTTGCCTTCATCTCAGCACCCGAGTTCGACTTAGATTATTGCTCAGCAAGGATGTGGTAGAGGTACTAGAGGAGGTGCTAGAGGTTTTGGCCAGGCTTCTAACAGTCAGTAAGGAGGTCGAGGTTAGGCGAAGGTTTTCTACCTTGGTCAGCAGGATGCTCAAGCATCTAATGCCATTGTTGCAGGTATTATTCCTATTTGTTTCTTAGATGCTTAGGTTTTGTTTGATCCAGGTTCCACACATTCCTTCATATCTCTTATTTTTTCTTTGAAGTCATCTTGGCAAGCTTCGAGGATGGCTTTTCCTTTGTCTATCGCCACTCCTCTAAGCGATTCATTAGACACCAATGTTGTTCTTTCTAATAGTCTAGTGTTTATCGAAGGTAGAGAATTACCGACATAATTAGTGTTGTTAGATGTGATGGATTTTGATGTGATTTTGCACCAGTTAGTGGATGAAGGTCTGATGATAAAGATGAGTAGAGCAGGTGGATTGTTAGCTCAGTTTAAAGTTTGATCAATGTTAAGAGATAGGATTAAGGCAACTTAGGGCCGAGATCCTATTCTAACAGAGCTTGCAGAGAATATTCATGCAGGGAAGTTCACTGATTTCACACTTGATTATGAAGGTGTTTTGTGGATCAGTGGTAGGTTGTGCGCTCCTGATGTGGATGATTTGAGAGAAGAGATCCTTGAGGAAGCACATTCTACAGCCTATAGTGTACATCCAAGTGTCACTAAGATATACACAATATTAGAGATTTGTACTAGTGGGATGGACTAAGGAAGGATGTAGTTGATTTTGTTGCTAAGTGTTTGACATGTCAATAGGTGAAAACTAAACATAAAAAGCCTTCTAGGAAGCTTCAGCCACTTCCTATTCCTAAGTGGAAATGAGAGAGAATTGTTATGGATTTTTTGGTTAGGTTATCTTGTTCTAAGGATGGATACGATTCCATCTAGGTGATTATGGATAGGTTGACCAAGTCTGCTCATTTTTTGCCTGTGAAATCCACCTATTCTGTAGCTAAATTGGTGAAGCTATATGTTAAGCATATTGTGTGCCTTTATGGAGTACCTGTGTCTATTGTATCTGATAGAGGTTCAGTGTTTACCTCTCATTTTTTGCAGAAGTTGCAAGAAGCGATGGGCACCAGGCTTGATTTCAGTACTGCTTTTCACCCTCAGACAGATGGTCAATCTGAGAGGATGATCTAGACACTTGAAGATATGTTGAGGATGTGTGTATTGGGTCTGGGAGGTAGCTGGGATGATCATTTGCCACTTGTGGAGTTTGCATATAATAACAGTTACCATAGCAGTATTGGGCTGACACCATATAAGGCTTTGTACGAAAAGAATTGTAGATCTCCTCTAAGTTAGGATAAGATTGGGGAGAGAGTGTTGACTAGACTTGAGATGGTTCAAGATGCCACTAAGAAGGTTTGAGCTCCGTTTGAGTTCAAATCCCCTAGATTTTTAGATATCTTCAATTTTTAGTTTGTGTTTTAGGGTTTTTAATTTTTTTTAACTTGATTTTGTTTGATTCATGCACACTTGCTTCACAAATTTTGATTATGGTAGTTTAAGCTTTTCAAATAAATTTTTTTGTGTTTTTTTTGAATTAATTTCAATTTTTGGGTAAATTTTGATTATTTTATATTAAATATTGAATTTTTTATAATTATGTTAATTAATTATTTTTAATGGAAATTTAGTTAAATTAGTGTTAGTAATTTGAGTTAATAATTTTAGAATTATTAAAATAATTTTTGGTGAATTAATATAATTTTTTAGAATATTATTTATATTATGTAAATTTTGTGTTTATGAGTTAATTGTGTAATTTTGTGAAAATTATAGTTAAAATATTATGCTTTAAATGATTTTAGAATTATATAGGGCATTAAAATGATTTTTATAAATTATTTACTGTTTTTAACTAATTAATACTAATTTTTGAAAATTATATTCAAATAATATATTATTTACTATTTTGGTGATTAAATGGATTTTTAATTACTTTTAATATATATTTAAGCTATTTTAATATATAAAAGTGAATTTTTACTATTTTAAGTTGAATTATTGAAAATTTGAATTTTTATTAATATTATATTATTAATCGAGATTTTTATTTAATTATTGTAAAAATAATTGTATTTGGTGTTTTAATATCTAAATATATTATATTTTGATATTTTGTGGATATTTATGGAATTTAATGATTTTTAATATATTTATTATATTATTTGTATTTTTTATAAATTGTGAACCTTGATTGGGAAATTGTGTTGTTCGAGGTCCAACCATAGGTGTTGTGCAATCTGTGTATTAGAAGTGTATTTTTTTTGTAGGATTGGCTCTACTTTTTAGTAGAGAGATGTCAATTTTACAGAGGAGATTTTTTTGAATTTTTGGTAGAATTCTCATAAAACGTGACGTTGGGTCAATTTTAAATTTCTGTATTTGTCTGGGTTTTGTATTCCTAGATCGAGTCTTTTAAAAAGTATAAGTTATAAATTTATTTTGATTATTACTATTATTTATTTTCTAGTTGCGTCAAGACCGAGCTCTATCGAACCGGGCCCGTCAAGACAGTCTTGAGGAGCGCAAACTTGTGAGTTATTATCCTATATATGCATTGCATTTAGAATGCATGAAAATTAGCATCCATGAATTTTATAATGAAACTAAATATGAATACTTCTTTAAATGAATAAGTATATTTTTTGTATACTTTTGGTATACTTTTAGTATTTTTGATATATATATGACACATATGCATAATTGCTTTTAGTATATTTTAGCATATGTTCATCATATATTCGATATATTTTCGGTAAATTATGGTTTATTTTGGTATATATGTGGCTTATATACTTTTGGTATATTTTATGTATATGATGGGTATATTTTGCTATGAATGGTTACTATTACATTTAAATTACGCATTTTTATTATTTTAGGAATTATTAAGTTTATTTGAAAGATATTAATAGAACGTGCTACCTAATGGGCAGCACTAAGACCATGTACGTACTAGTGCGATAGATTTTAGGGTTGAGTTATAAAATCACTTGTGGTGACTTTTATTTGATCGATTATTGAGAATTGATGTGATTGAGTAGTATGATTGCGGGAGCTGGTTAACCTAGTGTCTCGGGGCCAGTCATACTAACAGTGAGACTGTTGGAGCTCAGTTGACTTAATGTCTTGGGGCCAGTCTATTGTTCAAAATGGAATAAGAGAATTAATTTGGAATTAAGTGAGCTTGTATGGCTATAGTGATATTTTACTTGAGGTTGTGCATAATTAGGGTTCTATTTGATCCTTCATTCAAATAAACATTTTTCAACATTTATTATATATAAAAGTGATTTCAGCATCTGTGTGAAATGCCTGTATATATTTATTATATATATTGATGCTTGATTGCATATGACATTAGGAGGTGCATGTATATATAATATAATAACTCACTCAATGAGGTCTAACTCCCCTCAAATGTTTATTTTTCAGGAGATTCTTCATCTTTAAACCTCAGTAATAGGCCCATATGTTGAACTTCTTCAGCCCCGGCTAGATTATGCAATTCATTTATATGAACCTTATCTATAATCTAGAAAACTGCAGTAGTTGTGTATTGTACAGTAGAATGTTGTTTTGAATTTTGAGACTTGTCTCTGAATATTGTATGCAAATATTTTATTTTATGATTTGACATTTAAGTATTTATTTTATATCAATTTAAATTTTAATTCTTGTGTATTTATATTTATTTATTGCATGGTTTTTTTAAGGCTTGCTACAGGTTCCGAATTCGAAAGAATTCCTGTTCCCTAGCGCTGGTCATGACTCCCGGTTTGGGTCATGACAATTTTGTTAATTTTTGTTGGTTTTACTTGTTTTTTTGTTTTTTTTTTTTTTTTTGTTTGTTAATTTTTTAATTTTTTTGGTGTTTTTTTAATTGATGTTACAAATACATCATAAGGATTGTAAACTTGTTACATATTGATGATCAATAAGTATCAAATATTTTTTTTTAATTTAGACGTTTTAATAAACAAATTAAAGTAAAAAAAAAATCCTTATTCTTTAAGAATATAAAAGGAAAAAATTTTATTTATTTATTATTGTTACAACATTTGGAGTTATTTATTACTTGGTTTAACAACAATTGAAGATGTTTAGTTCATAATTATTCTTTTGAAAAAAAAAAGTCTTTAGAGAAAAAAATATTGAGCAAAAAAAAAAACATTGAGAATAAAATGAAGACAGTGCCTTAAAAATTAAAAAAATATATTGAGCAAGAAAAAGTTGAGAAAAAAAAGATGAAGATAGTACAAAAAAAATATTGAGAAAAAAAAAGATGAAGATAGTACCATAAAAATAGAAAAAAAAAATGTTTAGTAAAAAACATTGAAAAAATTACATTGGAAAAAAAAATGTTGAGCAAAAAAAAATGAGAAAAAAATCGATGAAGACGGTAGAAAAATATTGATAAAAAATAGATGAAGACAATATAAAGCAAAAAATGTAAAAAGAAAAAAGAAAACATATAAAATGTTGAGAAAAAAATAAAATAAATATGTTGGAAAAAAAAAGACAACCCTAAAATAAGGGTAGCAAGGGGAGTGGTCTATATTTAAACGAAAAAAAATTAGAAATGTTAGTTTTGAAAGTTTTTTTTGTCAACAACATTTTTGAATTTTTTTTACTAATTGGCTTATTTGTGAAAACTTCCCTTGTATTAAAGGAGATTTTTTCCTACACTAGGTTTATTACACCTTAGGGTAAAATTTGTGACATATTAGCCAAGTAATTTGCACTTAGTTATTGAAAATGCGACACATGTCTTTTGTTACAAACATCATCATTTTGTGTAATACACCCAGTGTAGGTAAAAATTTGCCTGTATTAAAGTTTAATCTACACCACTTACAAGTCACTTTATTATTTTATACTTCTTTCAATATGAGATATATTATGGCTAGCATTATTTATGTTAGGAAAATTCTTGCTTTCTCAAATATGACCTGTAAATTATCAAAGAATTGAAATATTAATTAATATATCAATTATCTGATAATTAATATATTAATTAATTAATATATATATATAAATTCAATGCATTAGTTTTTGCAATCTTTATCTAAATTTCAGGTAGTCATTACTGCTCTTAACTTGCGTCCAAATCTTGTCACCTTTAACGAGCTTCACAGTTAGCTCATAGCTCATGAAATACTCTTAAAAAGCCATCAAGAGCCTTTTCTAGCTAATATTGCTCATCGTTCATTCCCTAGCTCTGCTCCACTAATTCTGCCCACTCCGTCATCGCCTTCAGTAACTACATCCTCTACTTTACAGCTAAACCCAATTCTCCTCATCCTTGGCAGCAATAACGAGACAGTCAAGGTTATGGTAATGCTTGTCAAATCTGTGGCCTTTTTAATCATAAAACCAAGACTTTTCAAAGACGCTACCAGTAGTTCAACAATATTTTTAAGTCTAGTCTGCAATATGACTAACCACAGGCTCATCTTGCTAATTATCAGTATGAGCAACCTTGTTTGTTTTGATCTTGTGTCGAAGGACATGACAATATTACTGAATAGGAACAAATGATTGGTCTCAGGAAGAATGAGACACTTTTTGATTTTATGGAGTCGCCAACCAATTTTTAGAAAATCAAAAAAAGAAAGGGGTAGTATCGGGTCACTTAACAAGTATTGCCCCTAGTAGATATTTTTAGGTTTAGGGGATTTTATCTACTTTATAAGTGTTTCTCATTACATGATATTCAATATATAGCTACCACAATATCCTAGTTTATGTAATGAGAGTTTATATAGCATTCACAAAATACATTAGATAATGAAAGACAATAAAGCATGAAATATCATTATTACATCGTTTTCCTAAAAAATTACATATAAAAGGAAAAGAGATTGTAGAAATGTAAATCTAGCTTAGATACAATAAACCTACAAGGTTTGCACAACTATGTACGTAGCTTACTCGATCATGTGAATAATGGAATAAATAATGAATACTTAATCATTTGAAAGAGTAAGCAAAATGTACATAATCATACATGTTTGTAGTAATTATTATGCTATAATGATATGTGATGACGATATAATGGGATGTATAATGACATTATTGGATCGAGAAAATGATGGCCCTAGTCCAGCATGCGATTGATATATGCAATGTGATTTCTCGTGTTTTAGAACCAGAGGATGCATATGATGATATGGAATGAGTAGAAACGAAGTATAAGTTATTCATATAGCATGCAAATTGCTAGTCTCAACATTCAAGCACAATAAATTTCATAAATGCTGGCAACAATAAAGTAAATGTAGTATAATAAAATACATATGCTAAAATAATTGTGTGGTCCTTAGATTCAACTAAGCTATGTGAGTTTTAAAGCTTTATCTTTGAGAGCTTATCAAGCGTTCCTCATCGAGAGGTTCAAAATAACGTGTAGAATAATACAAATTCATATACCTTTGAAGCGTGCTTTGACAAAGGTGAGGCCAAGTTTAGTGGAAAGGAGGTCTAATGTAATATCCCGAGTTTTAATAATTTTAAATTGTATTAAGATATGCAATGTTAATAATTTTTATATATATTCATGATTATTTAATGAGTTTGTTATTTATTAAAGTTATTTTTAATTATTTTTAATTATTTTAAGTTCTTTACGTAAAATTTCTCGGGAATTTTATTTTTGGGGAAATTAAGATGTAAATAATTTAATATTAATTATTTGAAATAGTTTTATGAATTTGCATGAGTTCATGTATAATTTTAAAGTGTTAAATAAAATGCATATACGTACATTTATTTAAATTAAATTAGGGTTTAATTAATTAAATTAATTTTTATTATATAGTTTTAATATTAATTAATTGTGTATATATGTATATATATATTATTAAAATATGTGTGTGGTGCATATTTATTTTGTGTATTATATTATATATTAAAATATTATAGAGTATGATATATATATACATATATACATATAATATTATAACAAAATATAAAGTTTGAGTTATTTACGAGTTTGCCATTATCATCTTCCTCCCCATTCCCGATTGGTTTCTTCCATCTCCGACGTCTATGACCTTCGTTTCTTGTCGTCGGTGTGCCTCTCAGCATTCCTCCTCCCTTGCAAGCCATTCCCGATGCCTCAAAGCCTTATTCTTCGGCGTGGTTTGGCCGAAATTTGTGAGAGAGGCCGAGAGTGCCATTAACGTCGATCAAGCCTTCTCCGGCCACCAATTCAACACCACCAGTCTCTATCTCTTCCTTGAGCTTCAGTGAGTCCATTTCCAAGCCTTTTTTTTCACTTGAAATGGTCTAGATTTCCCTAGGCTTCGATTTTACATTTTTGGCCATTTAGGGTTTTCAATTTTTTTAAGCTTCAATTTTGATCATTCAAGCAAACTTCCTTTACAAACATTGATCCTAGTAGCTTAATCTAGCTTTGTAAATTTTTGTGGAATTTTTGGGAATTAATTTAATTTTTTTGAATTTTTGATTATTTTATTAATATTTTCTAATTTTCGTAAATTAATTAATTAAATTATGAAATTGTGATTTATGGTATTTATAGGTATGAAAAAGAATTTTAAAAATTTATTTTTAATTTTTATGATTTTTATATAATTATTATGAATTTATTTAGTTTATGTGATTTTTAGAAAATTAGGTTAATTATGTATTTTGTTGAAATTAATTGGTTAAATGAGTAGAATTATTGATTTCATTGAATTATATGTTGAAAAATTAATCTTTGAGTAAGTATATTATTTTTGGTGAATTTTTGAATAATTATAGTGAATTTATATAACTAGGGGTATTTTGGTAATTTGGCACTAAATTGGATAAAAATATAATTAAATTGGTGTTAATAGTTATTTGAGGTACGAAAATGATTTCTATAAATTATTTAGTATTTTTAACTAATTAAAACTATTTTTCGTAAATTATTTTCAAATTATATATAATATACTTTTTTTTTAAATAAATGAGTTTTTATCAGTTTTTAATATGTTTTAGGGTTAATTGTGTAATTTGGAGTTTTAAAATGTATTCTGGTCATTATTTATGAATTTATAAAGAATTATCGATTTTAATAATATTTTATTAAAATTAGGGTTTTTATGTAATTGTCGGTGGAATAATTATTTTCAACATTTTAAATATTTGAATTGCTATATTTTGATTATTCAAGGGTATTTTTGGTATTTCTGGAATTTTCATGTATTCTGTAATTATCTCGTGAAATTATGAACCTCGGTCGGTAGCATTATAGTTCGGGTGTCCGACCGAGGGGTTGTGGTTATGTATTTTCGAAGTGTGTTTTCTGTGCACGATCGGCCCTACTTTTGTAGGGAGATGTCCATTTTACAAAGGAGACTCTGTCGAAATTTTGGTAGATTTCTCGTAAAATGTGACAACTGGTTCGAGTCTAATTCTGAATTCTTAATTGAATCTGTCTATAGTAATCCTAGAAGTATAGAGTTAGAAGTTTATTCTGACGGTTATTATTATTTTATTTTTCTAGCTGCGTCAAGACCGAGGCCTAACAGATCAGGCTCACCGAGTTTGTCTCGTGGAGCGCTAACATATGAGTTATTATACTGTATATATATTTATTGCATATAGGATGCATCACTTAGGGTTTCTCATTTTCATTATATGTTTTTAAAAGTGATTTAAATTATAATATTTTTGGTATATCTAGGGTTGTATTTTTGTATATATGCATGTTATTTGATATATGCACATTAAACGATTAGGGTCATGTTTAATACATTTTAGTAATATATACATGTTTTAAATGTACAATTAGTCACAATTATTTTATTGAATGATTAGTATACTTCAAGTATAGTTTTGGTATATTTTTTATATATTTCCCAAATAAATGTATGTTTTATTATTAATTGAAATATAAAACATTAGTGGTATATTTAGGGTTTAATTGTGATATATGCATGCTAGAAAATTAGGTTATTTTTGGTAGAATGTGAATATATGTTAAACCTAAACACATATTTAAATGAATATTTATACATAAATGTTTTATTAAATGATTTGTGTACTTAGGGTATATCTTTTGTATATTTAGGTATATTTTTAAGTAAATATATGTTATATTATCGATGCACACTTAATTTTTTTTAACTATATTAATGGTTTACCTTTAGTATATTTCATATTTATTTGATATATATATATATAGCCAAAATATACTGGATATATTTTAGGTATATTTTTGGTATATATATATATATATATATACGGTTGATTTTTTACTATTATGAATATTGTTCCACATTAATTATTTTTAGAATTAATGATTTATTTTAAGTGAAGGATATCAATAGAACGTGCTTCCTAATGGGCAACACTAGGACCATGTACGTACCGGTGTGATAGATAAGGGTTGAGTGAGAATTAATTTTAGTGATTATAATTGATTTGATTGATTTGACTGAGATTAATGATATGTTAGATAGTGTGATTGTTGGAGCTCGGTTGACCAAGTGTCTCAGGGCCAATCACACTGACAGTCAGACTGCTGGAGCTCGGTTGACTATATGTCTCAGGGCCAGTCTACTGTCCATAGTGGAATGAATAATCTATTGGGTTGATAGAAATGTGAGGTGATAGATAGTGTGATTACTGGAGCTCGGTTGACCAAGTGTCTCAGGGCCAATCACATTGACAGGCAGATTGTTGAAGCTTGGTCGACTTAGTGTCTCGGGGCCAGTCTACTGTCCAATTTGGAATAAGTGATCTATTTGGAGTCAAGTGAGCTTGTATGGCTAGAGTGATGATAGGTTTGATTGAGGTTGCTATTATTAGGGGTTCTATGGATCCTTCATGAATTAAACTAAATGTTTTTTGCATTTAGTATATTTATATAAGTAGAGTTGGCATATGTGATATATATATATATATATATCTGTGTGTGTGTGAATGCATGATTGGATATGTTTTAGATTGCATGTATATATAGTATAATAATTCACTCAGTGAGGTTTGACCCCCCTCAAATATTTTTTTTTTCAGGAGATCCCATATCGTCAGACCTTAGTTGTAGAGTTCCTCATCGGTGTTCTTCAGTCCCAACTATTTTATGCAAATGTATATTCTGAACACTGATTTGTATTCTATAAACTGAAGTAATAGTGTCATTGTATCAGAAGAATATTATTTTGTTTTGATATTAAATACCCTGAGAAATTGTATTTGAACACTGTACAAATATGTATTCATTTATAAAAGGATTTAGAGTATTTATTTTATATATTAATTCAAAAAATTTTAAGTTTGTCGTACTTTTTATTGATTTATTGCATGATTTTATTTTCTAAGGCTTGCTACGGGTTCTTGATTCGAAAGAATTCCCGTTCCCTAGTGCCAGTCATGACTCCTAATTTGGATCGTGACATTTAACAACCTAAGAAAAATACAGTAGGAGAGCTACAATTATGTGCAAATGGGTTTCTAGATTCTTCGAAGGAAAGATTTTTTAGTGTGTGGGTTGTTGTTATCAAAATGAGGTGTACAGATCCTTATTTATAGTGCAAAGGTTAAGGATGGGGTGTGTGAGTGCATGGTCGCTCTCATATTCCTAGAATGGAGAGCACGACCATATGAAGTGCACATGGCTACGTGCTTAGTGCATGGTCACACACATTTATGCATGGTTGTGCGCACTTTCATGCAATGTGCACATGATTCAAAGCTTTATCAAGGATTTTCAAGGTTATTTCCTATGGTTTTTAGGCCTTCTAAACATGTTTTTGAAGTCCATTTTATTTAATTCAGCCTTAATTTTAGCACATCACACCTAGGGTTGTTCGTGGCTAGGCACACACTTTTAAGCTATATGCGTTAATTTTTATATTGTTTTGTTCTATTCTAGGACCACTTTTAGGGGTTTTAAAGCCTTTTGAACATGTTTTTAAAGTCTGTTTTACCAAAATTGACTTTTATTTTTTATAAAGTTATGTCATAATCTGATGAAATGAATATCGACTCAATAAACTTTGTGTTCCTAGAGCTGATTACTTGAAATAAACATTTTATTATTTTGATAGTTCATATTTCATAAGATTAAAGCATAACTTAATGGCTCATGATTGATTTTGCACATCAATGGAATTGGTTAAGATTTTAGGGTTGTACACTTTAAAGGTGTTACGAACGAGCAGAATCTAGTCATGTTTGAATATTCATTTCATCATTGGACCTTTTTGGGGACAGTCAAATTTGAGGTAAAATAGTTGTCCCCTGCTTCGCCTGTGCTATATAGCCATCTAGCGCTAGTATTAATAGACATGAAGCAAATGCAAGGATACAAAAATCATTTAGTAGGGAGAGAGGTACTTACTTGTGGGTCATCTTTAGACATCTTATTAAGACTCAACTCCTATCACCTTGTTGTGATCAAAATCACTGTCACTTGATGATTCGATCATCATGTCAGATGCAACTTCATACAAGGATGCAATTTGGATACATGTAAAGATGTTAACATATGACTGAGGATTTACGCAAAGATATGATTTCCACACGAATGGTGTGCATATGAAGTACAATGACTACCCTTTTGGGTGTCATACTTAACATTTCCCATTTCATGTTAAGAGTTCTAACATTTTTCAATGTTAGGAAAATGAAGCCACTATAACCAAGTGATGCCATTATAACCTTCTTAGGCATCAGGCAAATGAAGATAAAACTAAGTAAAATAAAAATGCGACTATAACCTTTTTAGGTGTCATGCAAATGAAGATTGTGATTGTAACCTCTTTAGGTGTCTTGCAAATGAAAATGCTACTAAGGAATAATGAAGATACAAATATAACCTTCTTAGGTGTCACGTAAATCGAGATTCTACTAAGCAAAATAAAGATGCAACTATAACCTTTTTAGGGGTCAGACAAATGAAGATGCTACTAAGTAAAATGAAGATACGACTATAACCTCTTTAGGTGTCATGCAAATGAACATGCTACTAAGTAAAATGAAAATGTGACTATAACCATCTTAAGTGTCATGCAAATGAAAATACTGCTAAGCAATAATGAAGATGCGACTATAACCTTCTTAGGTGTCACATAAATGAAAATATTGCTGAGTAAAATAAGGATATGATTATAACCTTTTTAGGTGTCACACAAATGAAAATGTTGCTAAGCAATAATGAAGATGCGACTATAACCTTTTTAGGTGTCATGCAAGTGAAGATTACAACTATAACCTTTTTAGGTGACACAAATGCATATGTGACTATAACCTCTTTAGGTGTCACACAAATAAATGTAAATGCCACTAAAAAAAATGATGCTAAGTGTGGGCATGCTACTAAGTAATGTGGAAATGCTACAAAGTTCTCCTAAGAAATGTGAGGATGCTACTAAGCAATGTGAATGCTCTTAAGCAATATGAGGATGCTACTAAGAAATGTGAATGCTTTTAAGTAATGTGAAAATGCTACTAAGTAGTGAATTTGAAAATGCTACTAAGCAGTGAAAGTGCTCCTAAGCAATGTGAGGATGTGAAGCAGGTCAAATTGTATACCCTAATCTCTAAGAATTACTATAGAGTAAGTAAGGTGTCGAACACTCAGGAATTTAGAGTAATTTTATATTAAGCAAGTAGATATTTAGATGGATAGGCAAAATATTTTAATAGAAGATATTGAATATTCTAACTATCCTAAAATTACTAAGAATTACAAATTACTCTAATTAATTTAAATGTACTAATAAGAAATTCAATCAATATTCATTAAAACTACAATTTAGAATTAATCAACAACTATGATAATTAATAAACATGTGCAATGATTAGAAAATGTGACCTAAAATCCTTAAGAGCAACTATCGTTTTCAACTAACGGTATTTCCATCTAGAATCTACAAGCACTCTTATGTCATTATAGAGATAAACAAAAACCATGAAGTTCCATACCAATTCTTTAACCCCTTAAAGTGGATTTCTTGTCTCCAGGTACTTTCCTAACCTTTAAGTGAATTCAATTGAATTTCCACCAAAATGCCCAAACTCTCATTGTGAACATTTGATTAATACATCATATATGGTGATCAAACAAATATAACATAATTAAGTACTCGATTGAAATCAAATCACTCATACTTTATAAAAGATAAAAATGTAGTTCATCGATGAATTCATCCTTACAATTCTAATAAACAAGGAACTAGTCAAGATACATATTGATAATTGTCAAATAACCATAAGAAACTAATCTAAATATCAAGTAAACTAAATAGAAGAAAAGAGAAAAAGAAAAAGAAATTATATTGATAAAATCTCCCTTGCTCTCCATGATGTTTATTAGATATTGAATATCCTCGTTGATTATCTTCCTTGATTCCTTAAAAAAGTATGAATTCCTTCACACTATCTAATCTAACAAATAAAACTAAATATTACTAATGACTTTCTACTCCATAAATTCTATGTTTTTTCATTTTTTTAAAACAATGTCAATACATCTATTTATAGACCTTCTAAGAATCCCAATTCGTACACTTTTCAAAAGAGGTCAAATGTAAAGAGTTATGAAGAAAGCGTGTTGTAAGCACCCAATATTGGGATGTCATTATGCACATGTGCAACGAAAGCCCCTGCGATGAATATCTTATCGAGAATTGACCTCCAGTGTCGAGTTTCATGATTCAAATAACTAAACTACTACGTTTTAAGGTTTTTATTTGCAAAATTGATTTTTTAGGGTTTTGATTACAAAAATTAGAACTTTCAAGGGCCTTTTTGTGATTTTATTTATTAATTTTAAAAAATTTTGAACCAAACCAACTGCCTAGGTTTTGAACTGAATCGACCGACTCATCCTTGGACCAGATAGACCGGTGAAGTAGAATGTCGATCGGTATTCCACTAATGCCAGTTGACATTACGGTCTCAATAGGTCAGCATTGCGTAGGCTTGATCAACTTTATGGGCTCGGTAGGTCGGCATTACGTAGGCTTAGTTGGCATTATGCGGGCTCCATTGGCATTTTAGAATGCCGATTTTCATAAAATAAATAAATAAATTTTTATGTCTTTTTAATTTTTTATTGGTCCAGATTCCCAGTGTCACGCCTTGGAAGACTTTTTTAAAGATAAATATCTCACCTGATCTCTTTGAGAATTTAAAATTCAAAAGAAAAATCTATAGAGAGCCTCCTACTCTCATCCCCAATATTGCATAACTACCCTATGGTCACACAGGGTAAGTTGGCTTCAAGTGACATTAAAAGCTGAGTGAGAATTCTACAATAAGGAGGCCCTTTTGTTTTAAGAGGGAGAGGAGCTGCGTAAAAAATTAAGAGAAAACCCATTTGGGTCTGTGGGAGAAAATAAAAAAAATCTTAATTTTACTGCACAGAAGGCCATAAACATTTTTTTTTTTTATCCTAAGGAAACCTGCAAAAAAAACTACATCCTTTTCATTCTTAAAGTCGAAAGAATCAAGAAATCAACACTGTCAACTCCAAAAGAGAGTGAAAATCACTTTGAGGGGCTATTAAATTACACTGTACAGAATTCTCTCATTCTCTCTGTCTTTTTATTTATTTTTAATTTAATTTATTTATTTTTAATTATTGATTGAATATTTATTGATTAAATTTTTGTGGTTTTTTTTTATTCTTGCTCTATGATGCTCTCGGAACGAGGTTGGAGATATGTGATTATGGGCAGTGACCATTGAAAGAATCCATGGAATGCCATGGATTAAGATCTGTAAAACCCCTGTAGGATTTAAGATTTATGATTTCTATATTCTTTTAATTTGCTTTTGTTTTGGGTTGTAATTAATTAGATTTTAATTTTTGCATAATAGTTTGTAATAGCCCCAATAGTGGGAAATATTAGACTTTTATATTCTCTACACTAAATTTGATTAGTAATTTAGGTTCAATTGGGTAAAAATTAATTAAAATCAATGATAGGTCTAGATTAATTTAAGGTTGCATGTAAATTGATTTAGGGTTTTTTTTTTAGAATATCATATAAATCATGTGTTTGATTTGATTTTATTATGATTTTTTTGTTTTGGTTTTGTTTTTACATCTTTTAGTTCTTTGGGCCCTACGCCCATGATAGGTCCAAACCCACTAAATCAAAAATAGGCTTAAAAATTTTTTAGGTTAATTAATTAAAATCAATTTAGGCCTATTAGGTTAATTAGACTTAGGTATATTTTAATTAAAATTCATATTTTAGCCCAGCCCAAGAAATCATTTTATTTTTCTTTTAAAAACAATTTAGACTTTAGGCCCATTTCTAGTTAATTAAAATCTATTTAGATGTAGCTCAGTCCATTAAATTTATTTCTTTTAAAATGAATAGAATTAAGCCCACATTGCACTCAAATAAAATCAAGTTAGACTTAGGTCTACTTATTAATTTAATTTCTTCTTTAAATTTTGGTAGACTTAAGACTGTTCCCTTACTTAAATTAAAAAAAATAGACTTAAGCTTACTAAAATTAATTAAAAATGTCAGTCTTTTTTTATAAATAAAAATATGTAGAATTAGCTAACTTTTAAAAATTAACCTAGTTTAGACTTAGGGATGCTGCCTTTTGTATGCATTTTTTCATGTAATTTTATGACATGTTGCCTTTTTGGGTTAGATGGATGTTTAATTTGGGTTTAAATAAAATTGCATATAATTAAAGAATAAGATAGTAATTCATAAAGTAATTCTAAATGAACACAAGACTAAGAGAAATTAGTATTCTGTTCCTAGAATCTCCTGGTTGTGGTGCTAGCTTTCTTTTAGAGAATCGAATACCACCTTTTGATTTGTCTTAGTTATTACCCTGGGTGGTGACTCCTCATCTCCATGCTATGTCTTTGTGACATAGTAATGTGTTCCCTAGGGCCTTAAGCCCAAACAGTGTCGTAGTTGCTAAAATCTTGGGCGCTTGCTAAATCCCGTTGTCTACAGTGGCGACTCCACTGAGGATAAAAGATACTAATTATTCTTGTGTTCTTTAGAATTATTTTATTCTTGCATTCATTTTGCATGTCCCTATTAACCGATGGAATTGGTTTATGATTTAATGAATCCACTAGCTTCATGGAGTTGTAAATTGGCTAACCATCACTCATAACCTTAATTTGATTCAAGAGAGATTACCGAGCTCATCTAAATAGAGTCTTTAACCCTAGTCCTAAAGGGGGGTAATCTTCTCTTGAGTTTGCAAAGGATGTCGAGCCCCTTTGACCTTGGCCTGTAACTTAAGTCCTAAAGGAGGGCATCTTGCTAAGGGAAACTTGACTTTTTACCGGACCCTAACCACATATAATGGTTTAGTTATTTCCCCTAGGATCTACCAAAAATTGCTTGTATGATTTTTTTTGCCATGAGGTATTTCTATTTATAAAAGCCCATGCCTATACTTTTGAAGCCCACTTAGGCTAATAAAGATTAGGCTAGACCTTTATACTTAGAAATGTTTTTTCTATGCTTATTACCATGAGGTATTTCTATCTATAAAAGCCTAGGCCCATACTTTTGAAGCCCCTTAGGGTAATAAAGATTAGGCTAGACCTTTATACATAGAAATTTTTTTTCTATGCTTTACTGCATTAAGAGAGATCTAGCATGCACGTCGATCCTTGATATCCCCTGTTTATATTAAGACCAAGACCAAAAATCCTAGGATAAGAGACTCGCCATTGAACATGTGTGTGGGAGGAATAAGGTTGGAAGGATGTATGTTTCACACTTGATTGATACTTGCTACTTCTTACTTGTTGCATAGCACGTGCATCACATATACATGCATACATGCATCTCATTCATTATACTAACACTTTGTTAGCCATTATAGATACATCGAGGTCTTCTTGTATTTATGGACAACAAGGTGGCAAATTAAGAAGAACGAGTCAGAGTCCTAAAGCCTTAGCAAAGGAAATCCTGAATAGACTAGAAAGAGGCCATATCAACCCCACTTTACTTGGAAGTTGAACTAACTTCACCTAAATCTGAACAAATGGAACAACAGCAAGGGAACTGGACCTTAGAAGACATCAAGGGAGCTCTGATGGATGATGAAGGCTATAATGTAAGATGAGCTCAGACAAGCACTATTTGGACTAATGCAACCTACTGCTATCATACCACCACCTACAATTGAACAACCACTTGTTGTTGTTGTTGTCCCACCTACTGCAGATGCTCCACCTGCTACCAACAATGTTAAGGGGCAACCTGCTACTAGATACCCACTTGCTATTGATGTGAAGCTTAAGGATGTTGAGAATTATATGGTAAATAAGGCAAAGAAAGAATCCCTTGAACTGGTACACGACCATGAGTTCAAGCAAATTTGAGCATTAACCAAGAAGATGTCAAAGATGGAAGAGCTGATCAGGGGACAAGGCATGGGTTATTCATTTTACTTCGATGACATGTTGCGGATGGAAGAAGATAGGCTACCTGACAAGCTCACGATGCCACAGCTATAAAAATTTGATGGGAGAGGAGATCCAAGGATTCATCTCAACCAGTACACAACAACCATTAGCACCTAACCTTAATAGCTACTACAAGTTTCACCAAGTAGCTGGCCACTCCACAAACACATATATTTTCCTCAAACACAAAATTTAAAACCTAATAAACTCCAAAAAAATCACACACCTTGAAAAATCCAACTCCAACCCAAACATTAGAAATAATCTTGTCCCTGACTACCGAAATGTCCCACTATCGGCCACCATAATGATTAACTTAGGAGTGAGCAAAGAAGAAGTGCTAAACTCCTTTGAAAACCTAAACTTTATAGCTAATGGAGAATCTCCTGATGGCTCTAAAGGAGTTGAGGATTTGCTAGGGCAACCCTTATGAAAATTTGACTATAAGGTGTTATATTCCAAGCTGCCCTCTGTAGATATCCTAGTTGAATTAATTGTGCCCTCAGAATAGGGTGATGAGTTTAATGATGAGAATGAATCCAAAACCCCAAAACAACCAAGAGTTAAGGATTTGTTAGGGTAGCCCTCAAGCAAATTTGATTATAGGGTGTTCTATTCAAAGTCTACTTCCAATGATATACCTCTTAAAGGGATTGTCCCCTCATGATAGGGTGATGAATTTGGTGATGGGCCAGTGAAAGAAGAGAATAAAGAGTCTCTAACTCTTGAATAGGGGATTGAGGAATTACTGAGAGCAGATCTAAGAAAGCTTAGCATTGAGGGAAATGAAATGTGCACAGTAGAAGTATGGAAGGACAGAAAGAGGGACATAATCATCAGAGTTATATACATAAGGTATGACTCTGATGAAAAGAGTCCCACTGGTCTGGATGTGTGGAGCGATGACCACAAAGTGAATCATGTCATAAAAAGTGGGAAGAATTACAAGGTAGTAGAAAAGAAGATTGAGAGAGTTGCAGAAAGAGAAGAGACTAATGATGCAAAAATAGAAGAAGGGGAAAAGGAAGACTTGATTCTAGAATAAATAAAGAAGGCTAAGGCAAATGCCAATATTTGGGAAATACTTATGCACTTAGGTAGCCACAGAAGAGCTCTGGTAAAAGCTTTGTCGAACATGAACATTGAAATAGTAGCCACACTTGATGCTATGGTGGCAAAGGTTACAAAAAAGAAACACGAGCTGATAACCTTCTTAGATGATGTCCTGCCTTTGGAAGGAAGAAATCATAATAAGGCACTATTTATCCCAACTGAAGTAAAAGGGAAAAGAACTAACTTTGTAATGGTTGAAGATGGTTCTGCCATTAATGTATTCCCATTGAAAATCTTGCCTAACTTAGGTTTAAAAGTTGAAGACTTGACATATTCAAAACTCATAATCAGAGCTTTTGATGATAGCACTAGGAATGTGGAGGGGACATTCTAAGCTTTAGTTAAAACAGGACCTGTGGAATCAACCATTGAGTTTACCATATTGGATATACCAGTTACTTATGCCTTGTTGTTGGGATGGCGATGGTTCCATGCTCTAGGAGGGGTACCCTCGACTGTGCACCAGAAGATAAAATTTCCTTATGAAGGAGATGTAGTGACAATCGAAGTAGGAATCAATGCAAGTATGGCTACCATACTAGAAAAATAAAAATAAGTGTGTGTTCCTCCTAGTTTTCAAATTTCTAGGATATTTGACAGGGCTGAGATGGACCCAAGGGTTGCAAAAATGATGGAGAGCATGAATTATCAACTTTGACAGGGGCTAGGCAAGAATGAGCTAAGAAGTCCTAAGCAATCGAAATTCAAGAGTCAAAATGACAATAATGGATTAGGGTGTGCTGAGGCAAGATCTACCAACAAAAGGGTAAAAAAGAAGGAGAAGGCCAAGAGAAATAAGCCCTCAGGGAGAGTTGGGCCGTTAAGTGAGAATTTCATTAAGCCAAGAGAGGGCAAGTACTATCTGGGTGCTAAGGAGTCCGTTAATGTCATTAGTAAAAATGTTCTTGGGTCCAGGATTTTCATGGACTATATTGTGGAAAACTTAGTTAAGAGCAACAAAGAAGAAATGATAAAGTAAGTAGCTGAAAGAATGGGGGATGTTGTTGTTGAAGAGCTACTATGTTTACCACCTAAAAAGGAGCCACCCTAGGATTTAGCTACCCTTTCTAGTAATAGCTTTACTATTTTTTTTATGAAGAAACTAATATAATAATGTTTGATGTCTATAAGGATGAAAAATGTGTTTTTCCTTTGGTCAATGATATGAACGCTGGTTTTGCTTACTTGTGTTATGTGCATCCTGATAATTCTATGCATTATAATTTTGATCGTTCATGCACGTTTGAGATTAATTCAATTTAGTTTGATTCATTTAACATGAGCATGAATAATAATCCAAAGAACATTTTTATATCACATGATATAACTCCTGAAGAGAGGGAAAATTTTGAGTAAACCCTAAAAATTTAAACGCCACTGAGAACACCTTATGCATAAAAAAACTTCAATTTTTTGTGTCAAAGCTTTTTTATACGGTTCTTTCAACAATAACGATTCACCATTATTTTTTTTAATCCGACTCCATAATCAACAATAATGGTGACAATCTCAATCTGAGGAGCTATCTCAAAGCATATGCACAACATTCATTCTTTTTTCTTCTCTTCTTTTTTGTGATTTTTATCTTATTTCGTTATTATTTTATTATTCAAATTCATTACTAATCTAATTATTTATGTGTTTTTTTTATATGCAAATGTGGATTGAGAAGGATGCTGCCTGTGTTCAAATAAATAGAAGGTCCATGGAATGCCATGGAACAACCTGTGTTGTTTCCCAATAGAATTTAGGGTTTTATCTTTATTTTTATTTTGGTGTTCTGTGTAGTTTTTTTTATTTATGGATGTATAATTGTTTAATTTTAGATTTTGTACGTATTTTGTAATAGCCCCAGTAGTGGGTATAGTAAAAGATGTAATTTTCTACATTTTAAAATCAATTAGTAATTAGGTTTGATTGGGTAAAAATCAAATTAAAATCAATGGTGGCAGTAGCTTAATTTAGGGTTTATATGTAATTAAATTAGGTTTTTTTTTAGAAATCATATGTAAATGTGTTCTTATTTGATTTTACTATGTGTTTTTATGTTTTTATTTTTTTGGGTTTTTTTATTTTGTTTTGGGCCCCAAGCCCACGTTTAGGTCTAATTCACTTAATAAATAGGCTTAAAAATGGTTTAGGACTTTAAATAATTAAAATCAATTTAGGCCCATTAGGCTAATTAGATTTTAGGCCCACTTAATTAATTAAAACTTATTTAGACTTAGCTCAACCCACTTAAATTTATTTCTTTTAAAAAATAGACATAGGCCCACATTTCACTTAAAATAAAACCAAGTTAGACTTAGGCCCATTAATTTAATATTCCTTTAAAATTGAATAGACTTAAGCTTATTTTTAGAAAAAGTAAAATAAACAGATCTAGGCTCACTAATTAATAAAAATGTAGGCCCACCTTTAGTCTCTTTCTCAGTTGTAAATAAAATGTAAATCTCGCCATAACTTTTTAATAAAATTAAACATAGTTTAGACCTAAGGACAACATGATCTTGAGTGCATTTTTTATGTGTAATTTTATTGACTAAATGCCTAGGGTTAGATGGATGCCAAATAAGATTTAATAAAATTGCATGTAATTAGAGGATGGAATAGTCATTTATAAAATTATTTTAAATGAACACGAGACTAAGAGAAGTAAGTATTTCGTATCCAGAATATCCTGGTTGTGGTGCTAGCTTTCTTTTAGGGAATCGAGTACCACTTTTTTTTATTTGCCCTAGTTATTACCCTAGGTGGCGACTCCTCATCTCCACGCCATGTCTTTGTGACAATGGTTAGTGTGTTCTCTAAGGCCCTGAGCCTAAACAGTGTCGCGGTTGTTAAAATCTTAGAAACTCGCGAAACCCCACCATCTACAACCGCAATTTGTCAAACAAATAGCAACAAATGGGGGCACCTATAAGCACCTAATTTCAGGATGCCATTATGCAAACGTGCAACGAAAGTTCTTATGATGAATATCTAATTGAGAATTGACCTTTAATGTCGAGTTTCGCGATTAAAAGGACTAAATTATTGCGTTTTAAGGTTTTTATTTGCAAAACTGATTTTTTAGGGTTTTCATTGCAAAAATTAGAAACTTTTAAGGGCCTTTTTGTGCTTTTATTTGTTAATTAAAAAAAATTGAACCAAACCAACCGGCTAGGTTTTGAACCGAACTGATCAGCTCATCTTTGGACCGAACGATAAAGTGGAATGTTGGTTGGCATTCCACAATGCTGATTGGCGTTATAGAATGTCGATCGGTATTCCACCAATGTCGATCGACATTATGGGCTCGATCGGTCGACATTGTCCAAGCTCGATCGACGTTACAGGCTTGGTCGGTCGGCATTGCATAAGCCCCGTTAGCATTTTAGAATACCAATTTTTGAAAAAAAAATTACATCTTTTAATTTTTTTTTATTGGTCCAAATTCCCCGTGTCATGCCTAGGAAGACTTTTTCAGAGATAAATATCTCACCTGATCTCTTTGAGATTTCAAAATTCAAAAGAAAAATCTACATAGAGCCTCATGCTCTCATCCCTAATATTGTGTAACTCCCCTGCGAACACTCTGGGGAAGTTGGCTTTGGGCAAATTTAAATGCAAAGAGAGAAGTCTGCAATGAGGGGGCCCTTTTTTTTAGGAGGGAGAGGAGCGACGTAAAAAAATTAAGAGAAAAAGCCTTTTGAGTATGTGGAAGAAAATAAAAAAAAAATCCTAATTTTACTACATAGAAGGCCATAGCCATTTTTTTTATCTTGAGGAAACCTACAACAATAAAAAAAAAAAAACACATCCTTTTCATTCTCAAAGTCTAGAGAATTAAGAAATCAACACTGTCAACTCTAAAAAATGGTGAAAATCACTCTAAGGGGCCATCAAATTGCAATACACATCATTCTTTCATTCTCTCTGTCTTTTTATTAATTTTTAATTTGATTTCTTTATTTTTAATTGTTGATTGAATATTTATTGATTAACTTTTTTTAGTTTGTTTTGTTTTGTTTTTTTTATTCTTACTCTGTGATGCTTTAAGATTGAGGTCGGAGATATGTGATTTTAGGAAATGTCCATTAGAAGAATCCATGGAATGCCATGGATTAAGATCTATAAAACCCTATAGAATTTAGGATTTATGATTTCTGTGTTCTTTTAATTTTCTTTTTTGGGTTGTAATTAATTTGATTTTAATTTTTGCATAGTAGTTTGTAATAGCCCCAATATTGGGAAATATAGACTTTACTATTGTTTGCACTAAAATTGATTAGTAATTTAGGTTCAATTGGGTAAAATTCAATTAAAATCAATGATGGGTCTAGATTAGTTTAGGGTCGCAGGTAAATTGATTTAGGGTTTTTTTAGAAAATCACATAAATCCTATGTTTCATTCGATTTTGTTGTGATTTTTTAATTTGGGTTTTGTTTTTGGATCTTTTAGTTCTTTAGGCCCCAAGCCCACGATAGGTCCAAAGTTAATTAATTAAAATCAATTTAGGCCCATTGGGTTAATTAGACTTAGGTCTATTTTAATTAAAATTTAGATTTTAGCCCAGTCCAATAAAACATTTTATTTTTCTTTTAAAAAAAAGTTAGACATTAGGCTCATTTATAATTAATTAAAATCTATTTAGATATAGCTCAGTCCATTAAATTCATTTCTCTTAAAATGAATAGAGTTAAGCCCACATTTCACTTAAATAAAATCAAGTTAGAGTTAAGCCCACTTATTAATTTAATTTCTTCTTTAAAATTTGGTAGACTTAAAACTATTCCCTTAGTTAAATTAAAATAAATAGACTTAAGCTTACTAAAATTAATTAAAAATGTCAGTCTTTTTTTGCAAATAAAAATATGTAGAATTAGCTAACTTTTAAAAATTAACCTAGTTTAGACTTAGGGATGCTGCCTTTTGTATGCATGTTTACATGTAATTTTATAACCTATTTCCTTTTTAGGCTAGATGGATATTTAATTTGGGTTTCAATAAAATTGCATGTAATTAGAGAATAAGATAATAATTCATAAAATAATTCTAAATGAACACAAGACTAAGAGAAGTTAGTATTCCTTTCCCAGAATCTCTTGGTTGTGGTGCTAGCTTTCTTTTAAAGAATTAAGTACCACCTTTCGATTTGTCCCAATTATTACCCTGGGTGGTGACACCTCATCTCCATGCTATGTCTTTGTGACATAATAATGTGTTCCCTAAGGTCCTGAGCCTAAAAAGTGTTGTGATTACTAAAATTTTGGGCGCACGCTAAACCTCATCATCTACAGGTACATTAACTACTTAGCATTATTGTGCTGAGTTAGGTGTAAGTCAATACGATGTACCTCTGTAATGACTCAGCATTGTGGTGTGAGTCAACACCATGTGCCTCTGTAACGACTTGGCACTGTGGTATGAGTCAACACCATGTGCCTTTGTAATGACTCAACACCATGGTGTGAGTTGGCACCATGGGTTGCTGTAACGAGTCAGCACCATCAAAATGAGTTAGCACTAACCCTAACTTGCTTCCTTTGATTCCAAACTTCATTCAAATGCACTCCATTACCACTATAAGCATGAGATTAGCATAAAAAGACCTACAAATCGTATAGAGAACATAAAAACATAAGAAAAGAAACAAAATGCAATAATTAAACACAATGTTAATGCAAACTAAAGAAAAAGTCACTAAAATGAACCTAAAGTAACTATATTATTTTGCATATTATCATATTCCCCCACACTTAGACCTTGCTTGCCCTTAAGCAAGAAGTAAAGATCTAAGTGAGAGAATTAACAAAATCTTTATCTTCTCTAAAATAGATGTAGTCATCTCAACAAGTCTTCTTAACTATGAAAGAAATTAAGAAAAAGATAGTTAAAGACTAAACTTTCAATGCACAACAATGATAAAGAAAAAAAAAATTCATAGCATAATCAATAAGTTGAACAATTTATCTTAAACTATTAAGAAAAAAATTAAAGAATATAAAGTTAAGGTGCTAATCAAGCTTTCTAACCATAATGCTCATTCATCAAACTTAGGACTTTTAAGAACTAAAATGGCCATGGGACAAGGACTAAGCACACGCATTGACTAATAATTCTCATGGAATTTTTAAAAACAAATTTTATACTTATATATTTTTATGGACTAATCTGCATTACTTTCTGAATGAATGTAATTAAGGACCATACTCACTTATACATAACTTACTCGAAATGCAATTACTCATAACGAAATACATCCTTTTAGAATGAGTGTAATTAAAGAGCATACTCACTTACACACAACTTACTTGAATGTATCACACTAACAAGCTCTTCTTTTTTTAAAAGATATAAATGTAAAAATGTCCTCATCCATTATTGAAAAGCTAGTTACACGTATTATGGCTAAAGTTTCCTTAAGGCCATTTCAATCCTTAAAAACCTAAGCTTGAATCCTAACCATCCTAGTTCTAAGTATAATTAGAAAGTTAAATAAATATTCTTTAGATGTTGAAAATAATAATGAAAGATAAAAAGGCAAACTTAAAGCTTATATTAGATGAAACTTTAAAATTCTACCAATTAAACATAGAAAGATAATCACTAACATAATAGTAAGAAAACTCAATCACAATCAAAATGAACTTGAAGAGAAAACTAATTAAAATATAAAGAAGATAAAATTAAGCAAAGTTAAGTAAAAATGACATAAAATAATAACACATAACCTAAAATCATAAAGATAGACTTACACCTAATAAAATGACAACTACTACTATTCCCTCGCCCATACTTAAAAATGCACATTGTCCCTAATGTGACACCATAATAGTAAGGAAAGGAAAGAAATACTCCCTTAATCATTTGAAGACGTTGGTGGAGGAGACTCAATGTTGTATCCAAAATATGCAAAGAATTGATTGAGCTTGTGTTCCATTTTCCTTTGCGTGTGATCAAATTATTGGTGTCAAGTCTCCATTGCATCCAGTTGTTGCCGCATTGCAATTTGATTATCCAAGATTTGATCCTAAAAATGAGAGTGTCCACTTGAAGAATCACTAACTTCACCCTGTATAAGGTATTTGAGTAATGGGACATCACCATGTGGTGCATAATCGAGAGAATGCTTAAGCTCAAAATCTTCCTCCTCTTTTTGGGTTTCCTTTACTTGAAGAGGATGTTCCAAACCTCTCTAACATGATTGAGACCTTGCCGAAATCAAGTAGAAGGAATCATCTACAATTTTGTCTCTCACAAAAGCTTTCTTAATGAAATAAGAACACTCAACAATAAGGTCAAAGTCATCAAGGTTAACATTTAAAAGGGCATAACTTTTCATTGGGAATTTAATTTTTAAATTGTGTTTATTTTTTTAGAAGGTGTTGAAGCAGGAAGACAAAAAATAATAAATTGAAAAGGTCATAAAAAGAAATGTGAAATAAATATATCAAACATTAGAAAAACAAAATAAAAAGAATACCAAAAATAAAAAATTGAAAATGGGGAAAAATTGTATGAAGGCACGACTCAGCACCATAGTGACAACTCGACATAGAACCAAAGTGAAAAAAATTCCACTTATTTTTAATTAACCAAATTCAAATTTATATCTTTATGTTGTTTGATTAAAACAAAATGTGTATAAAAGAAAAACATACACAAATAAACTAGAAAAACATTAAAGAAAAATAAATTTATAAGAGAATATGTAAAAGAAAGGATTAACATAAATTTAAATGATTACAATAAAAGAAATACTAATAAAACTATAAATGCTACTAATGCTAAAATGTGGTTCATATAAATCCAAAGTAAATGACATACAATATTAATGAATAACTTAAATAAATAAATAGAAAAGATAAAATGACATAGTAATACCTTGCTACATTTAGTGGTTTATAGCTTGACCATCACTTCACTTGTGAGCCTTAATTTGGGTTGTTGAGTATATCCCAAAGTTATTATTAGTAATGTCTGGAGCCACAATCCCTCCAAAACTACATGTTCTATTGGGCATGGCAAAATTGCCTAATGTTTGTCTTCCCAGTTCAGCCATATTATTCAAATTCTATTGATTCACTCTTCTTTTCCTTTGTTCCTTGCTTGAAACATATAAAGTTAATTCAATTTCAGGATCAAAGTATAGAGTATTATCACTAACACTTTTAGTAAGCATCATCAAGAGTAAAATCAAATAACCATAAATTAATAAAGAAGTAATTATAAAAAAAATTAAAATTAAGGCCTAAAACAACCTTTCTTTACCCTAAGTTAATAAAAATTACTAACCAAACTCCCCAGCAATGGCGCCAAAATTTGAAGCAAGTCAAATTGTATACCTTAATCTCACAGACTTACTATATACCAAGTAGGGTGTCAAACACTCAGAAATTTGGAGTATTTTTATATTAGTCAAGTAAATATTTAATGGATATGCAAAATATTATAATAGAAGATATTGAATGTTTTAACTATCCTAAAATTACTAAGAATTACAAATTACTCTAATTAATCTAAATGTACTAACAAGAAATTCAATTAATATTCATTAAAACTACAATTTAGAATTAATAAAGAACTATGATAACTAATAAACATGTACAGTGATTGGAGAAGGTGACCTAAAATCCTTAAGAGCAACTATCATTGTCAACTAAGGATATTTCCATATAGAGTCTACAAGCACTTTCGTGTCATTGTAGAGATAAACAAAACCATGAAGTTCCATGCCAATTCTTTGACCCCTCAGAGTGGATTTCTTATCTCTAGGTACTTTCCTAACCTTTAAGTGAATTCAATTGCATTTCCACCAAAATGCCTTAACTCTCATTATGAACATTTGATTAATACATCATATATGGTGATCAAGTATATATAACACAATTAAGTACTCAATTGAAATCAAATCATTCATACATTATAAAAGATAAAAATGTAGTTCATGGATTAATTCATCCTTGAAATTCTAATAAACAAAGAATTAGTCAAGATAGATATTGATAATTGTTAAATAACCATAAGAAACTAATCTAAACATAAAGTAAACTAAATAAAAGAAAAGAGAAAAAGAGATAGAAATTATGTTAATGAAATCTCTCTTGCTCTCCATGATGTGTATTAGATATTGAATAGCCTCCTTAATTATCTTCCTTGATTTCTTGAAAAAGTATGAATTCCTTCACACTATCTAATCTAACAAATAAAACTAAATATTACTCATTGCTTTCTAATCCATCAATTCTATGTTTTTTCATTTTTTAAAACAATGTCAATACATCAATTTATAGACCTTCTAAGCATCCCAATTCATATACTTTTCAAAAAAGGTCAAATGTGAAGAGTTATGAAGAAAGGTTGCATTAACTACTCAACACCATTGTGCCGAGTCAGGTGTAAGTCGACACGATATGCCTCTATAATGACTCAACACTGTGGTATGAGTTAGCATCGTATGCCTGTGTAATGACTCATCTTCGTGGTGTGAGTCGGCACCATGGTTGCTGTAACGAGTTGGCACCATCAAAACGAGTTAGCACCAACCCTAGCTTGCTTCCTTTGATTCCAAACTTCATTCAAATGCACCCCATTGCCACTATGGGCATGAGATTAGCATAAAAAGACCGAAAATCATATAAAGAACTAAAAATATAAAAAAAGAAACAAAATGCAATAATTAAACACAATGTTAATGTGAACTAAAGAAAAAGTCATAAAAATGAACATAAAATAACTATGTTATTTTATGTATTATCAGGATGCTACTAAGTGATAATGATGCAGTGATGTGGCAATAATAATGATGCAGTAATGATGATGTCACTAATTATCATGTTATGGATGTCATTTTAATGATTTGAATAAGATGTACTTACTATATTTCTCCCTATTTTTCTACTATCGAGAGGTGTTGAGTTAAAATGGTAATGTTGTGCACAATGTCTTTAGATAGGCAAAGCTCACATCAGTGTGCTTTTATATGATTTTTATGCATGTCTTGTGCTCAAATGGAGGTTTGGCACCTGAGGAATGAGTGTGCAAAGTCTTAAAGTGCACACATTATCAGTTTAAAGCCTATGGGGGGTTAAAGGGTGCATGCCCACGCCTATGGGGGCATGTGGTCATGCACTTTCCCCCTCTATGGTCTATATAGACCTGAGTTCTTGAGGCTTGGGGATGCTTCTTCTAGTCTTCTTTGATTATTTTTCACCTTTTCTTGATTCCTTTTGAGTTTTAGACATTTTTCTACTCTATTTCTACTTTTGTAATTTTCTTTTCTTTGAATAAGATGGAGTTTTCCAACATTCCTAAGAATCTTGAGGATATCCTTGATGATTTAGATATCAAGAGTGACTTCATAAAGGTTACTGGAGTTGATGTAGGGACTTCCACTATGGGGACTAGTACTGATGGTCCATTTAGCACTAAGGGTCCTTAATCTTTCAACCTTTTTTAAGGAGGTCTAATCCTCATATTTCGTAGTCTGGAGACTCATGCTTGGATTCATCATCGTTGCTAGGTAAGTTCTCCCTTGTCCTTTTTTTTTAATTTATTTAACTATATGTGCTGCTTTGCTATCTGTTAGCTCTTACTGTACTTGTTGTTTTTTCGATTGAGATTATTGTAGCTTTTACTTATAGCTCTGTAGCAGTTGTTGTAACTATTTATTAATCCATAATTTTATTGTAAGTGTTAATAGTCAATAACTCTTGCTTTGTCTTTATAACTGTCTATTAGCACTTGCCATAATGTCCTTCTTGGCTTTTACTTTGTTATTTTTTATTCATGTTAAATGACAGAGAGGAAGATGCTTTACTATTTTGTAATTGTATAAATATTTGATATCATAGCTATTATTTGTAGCCTCGTAGGTTTGTCACTACATTTCCTAGTAGTTTTAACAAAGTTAACACGTATTATTAGGGTCTCCCACTGTGTGTGAAGCATATGGTTATTAAAAAGGGCTTTGATAAAATTGTTGTTGTGATATCTTATGATTCATAAGCGTCAATTTAGGTTGCCATGTATGCATTGAATAAGTAATGTATGGATACGATGCATACTTTTCATTTACCCGTTGGAGATATAACTACCACTCCTTTAGATTTTGCCATTGGCTTGAGCTTTTTTAGGGAGCCTGTTTCTTTTAGGGAGGAGGAGTGTTCTTTTATGGTGGCAAGGAAGCACCTCATTAAAGAGTTGCTTAGGGTGGTTACCCCTATGAAGTTTGGTTTTTCGTACCTTACCCATTACATTGAGTTTATTTCTACTATATGGACAAAGTACGATTCTAATCTCATTTCAACAGAGCAATTGGCCCATTGTTTTTTATTCTACCTATCAAGTATTGTCATCTTCTACAACCCTTCAAGTATGGGTAGTTTGCGATTACTACTTGTTCTTGGGGACTTGGACAACCTATCAAGATACAGTTGCGATACTGCCACCTTTGCCCATATATACTCAATTTTAGATGTAGCTTGTAGAGGTGGCTTGAGGATTTGCAAATGCTTGTTTGTGCTACATGTGAGTAAGAGTTCTTATGTACATATGTTCTTTTACTCTTTGTCTTTTGCTTATTTTTCTAACCTTTTAAATTCTTATTTGACAAATATGGGCTTATAAGTTTGAGGTTATTCCTTGTTCGATTGTCGAGCATCTTCTGGAGGATGGTTTTTCTTGTTATTCCTACTAGATTAAAAAGACCATTAACTTGATTGAAGATTGTGCAGAGGCTTAGGATTATATGAGTAAGTTATCCCTTAAACAAGTATGCTTGATTTTATTATATTGGTTATTTCATTTCTTGGAGATTCTTTTTTCATTTTTTCTTTTTAAGCAGATCCTCCTTCATTGATGGGTGATGAGATCACGTTGGTAAGTTGAGATAGTGATAACGTGGCAGCTTAGAAAAAGGTGAGTGCTACTTCCTGATCTTTCTAGCAAAGTATGGTATTTAGTTGAGTGAGTCCATCATTAATAGGATGGTCCCTTCATAAGAAAGTTCTATATTCCTCCTTCCAGTGACATGTTCTGGAGTTATGAGCTCAATGTAGATGAGCTTGCTACTGCTATAGGAGGATATCCTTTTGAGAGTCTCCTAGAGGGTATAGACTTCCTTTATGCTGATGTGTTGATTCCATAACTAATTGATGCTATGGCTAGTAGCTTTATTCTTCCACCTCTACCTCCTTAGGCAGATAAGGCTGGCCCTTTAGATTTGAGGGCTAGGGCATCACATGGATCGTCGAGAGTTACTTATTCTAATCCATTGAGTTTTTATTCCTATTTTGTACAAGTATATAGCAAACTTTATTAATAATAAACTATAATTGATATGGTTATAGGGAATTATTTATAGTGACGAGAATTTCATTAGAAAATATTAGGATCCCACTTTGAGGAGGATAAGGGCATGTTCTGTACTAAAGTGACTGCCTATGCTAGGAGTGTGGCTTCCAACAGTATCGTTCTTAGGGATTTGATAGTTAGATCATCCCTAGTGTTGTTTAGGATGAATATCTTTAGTGGAGGAGTGTTTTTTTATTTTCCTCATCCCAACTATCCTTAGTCAGATGTTATCCCTCCTAATACCACCCATGTTCATGCTTTATTTCACATATGTTTTATTTATTTGACTTAATGTCTGGTGTTTGACTTATTCACTTGTTCTTTATAGGTCCCCATCTCTACTGCTCAGTACTAGTACACTATTATAAGGAGTGCACAACAACATTTTTAAAAGTACAAGCAATTAGAGGGTATGCATTCTTCATTGTACCTATTTATTTATGTATATGTTTTATGTATGTGTGAATGTATGATATGCAATTTTTATTTAATATAGGCTGAACAACTCCTTCCTAGTCATGAGTAGGAGTAGGAGCATATAGATTATTGCGACTAAATTGGTGAGTTAGAATCATAGCTAGCATCTTTTGCAATGGATGATGAGGAGCCTGGATTGGATGATGGGGATGCATGAGTAGGATCGATGTTTGCTCCTAATAGTGGCCACAATCGATGCAATTATTTTAGGAGCTAAGTGTAGGGCTTTTAGCTTATGTTGCTTTATTGTACTATTTTTCTGAGGTTAAGGAATTTGGTTGTTATATTTGGAAATCTATCTCGTATATGTTGTATAATGTATATTTGATGATAACTGTAGTGTTTATACTCCTAATTGTATGTTATTCTTCATGATGTTGGTTGTTGTTTTAGTCTACCTCTTTTATTTTTCTCTCTTTTGCCTAAGGCATCTCCTTTTGGAGCTTTTGGCATTTAACTTTTTTTTTCTTCCCTCTTTTGCCTAGGGCATCTCCTTTCAGAGCTCTCACACCTAGCTGAGTTTTTTTTAGGCTTTGATGATTGTGGCTAATCTTGGGGAGATAGTCTAGAGAAGATGGTAAGAATTGCGTTATATAATGAAAGAAAATGCAAAGCATGCTTTATGCAATTCATGATGATAGAATGTATTGCACTTTTTCAAAGAAATTTTGCATAATTTGGCAATCATTCTCATTTTGCTAAAATCATTTAAGAAAAGCACATGTGCATTCATACAAATTTTGAACTTGAGGTTAACCTTGTTTAACTAGCCTAAGTATTTTCTCTCTTTCCCTTATTTTTACCTAGGTTGCCCATGCAAGGTTTTTGACCTAATAGGAAGTCCCTAGCTTTTGCCTAAGTTGCCATTTTTAGGTTTTCAACTCAATAGGTTTTTTTGGCTCTAGACATAGTACTTATTCAAGTGATATATATTAACAGGTCAAAGAATTCATTGCCTTCATAATCCATCAGGCTGACTACTCCTTTTGATAAGATATGTTTGACCAAGTATGGGCCTTCCTAGTTTAGTTTAAATTTCCCTCTAGGTTCTCAAACATTCTGCCTTGCTTTCTTTAACACCCAATATGCTACTTTCATACTCTTGTGTTTCACTTTTCTATTGAAGGTTTTAACTAGCCGAGGTTGATACAATAATGTGTGGTATAGAGCTTTAAGTCTTTGACTATCTAAGAAGGTGAGGTTATCATGCCTCTATTAAGAGCCCATTGCACTTCTAGTAATTCATATTCAATTGCTACCCATAGAGACTTGATTTTTGTTTCAACTAGGAGTACTGCTGCTAACCCGCATACTAGTGACAAAGGAGTTGCTCCCGTTGAATTTCTGATTGTTGTTCGGTACCCCCATAAAGCATATGCAATCTATCTACCCAGTCTTAGTGATTCTGAGTTATTTTTGACATAATCTTCTTAATGTTCTTGTTTGTGGCTTCAACGACCCTATTTGCTTATTGTTAGTAAGGAGAAGTTTTATGATGTTCCACCTTATAACTCTTTAGTAGTTCTCTAACTTCCCCTTGAATTAAACACCATTGTCAGAGATAATGTGATAGGAGATCCTATATTAATATAATAGATTTAACACTTGTTTGGCTCTTATCCTTATGAATGATTCTGCTTTATTCTGCTTTATAAAGTAATCTACTATAACTAAGATGAACCTATGTCCATTTGAGGCTATTGGGTGGATTTCCATAATTATGTCTAATCTTTTTACTGAGAAGAGCCATGGAGAAGAGATGTAGTGTAATTATGTTAAAGGAAGGTGACTGGCATCCCTATAAATTTGACACTTGTAGCATTCTCTTATAACTTTAATACAATCTTCCATCATCGTCATCTAGAAGAACCCTTCTGATATAGTGGAAGCCTATATTAAAAGGGATAAATGTTACAACCCATTAAACCATGCATGATTGGTCGTCTACTAACCTTTTATAACTTTTTAATTTCTGCATAAATGCTAAGAAATAAGCATCCAAGAATTCATTGATTCATAAAGAATACCGAATTGGGAAAATAATAATTTTGATTAATCAATTCAATAAAAACTATCTCAAAACAACTTAAAGAGATGAATAAATAGTGTTTAGGGAAAAAAACCCTAGTTGAAACAATGCAAAAGATAAAAAAAACCCTAAAAATAACATAAAAGTTCAAAATAAAATATAAAGACCTAAATGATGGAATTTGGGCTTGAAGCTGGGATGTTATAGGCATAGCTTTTAACATTTTTGTAGAGTTCTTAACTAACTTCATTTTGATATATTAAAAACCACACAGTTCCTCTAGACCTAGAAGTTAGGGCCATTAGAAGCTTAAGTATGCATTCTCCTTTTGTCCAGCCTATCTATGAATGCCAATGCAATATGGTCCACATCACCTTATCGTATTAGCTTTTTAGCTAGGATTGCTCCATTCATGTGTGGACCACAAACACCTTCATATACTTCTTCCATTACTTTTGCAGCCTCGATTTCATCTAGACATTAGAATTATAACCCATTTGAAGTTCTTTTGTATAACACACGCTAGTGCAATATAAATGTTAATGCTAATCATCAGATGACTACCTTATATTTTTCACTTGCTTAATCGAGATAGGCTCATTCTTTTAAATATCTCTAGATGTCATAAAATTAGGGTTTTTTAGTTTTTTATATCTTCACTATTCTTCAATTCTTATGATAAGGTTCTCTTAATCTAAGTAGGATTAAAGGCTTCATGGGCATTTTGGATGGTCCTTCCCACACTGATGATAAGGAAGTAAGTGTATCTACCATCTGATTGTGGTTTTTGGGGAGAAGGATGAATTTACATTTTTGAAAGGACATGGTAAGCAATTTTAAGTGATCCATGTAAGGTTTTAAGGGCTTCTCCTTCAATTCCCATTCTTTTATGGCATGATTGATTAATAGCATGGAATCTTTAAAGATTTCAACCTCTATAACATATAGGGCTATCAGTGCTTCCATTATAAGTGTGCATGCCTCATATTTTGCTTTGTTATTTGTGACCCTAAATTTTAGCTTTTTGGCAATTAGTACTACTTTACCTTATGGGGATTATAGTATGAACCTAACTCCTGCACTGAGCTAGTTAATTTCTCTATCAAAATACATCTGCTATCCTTGAATCTTGATGGCTGAACTAAGGTCATTCAAGAAGTCTAGTTAGATTTATTTTGAATTTGGAATGGGGTTGAGAGCTAGAAATTCAGCTACTGCACTTCCCTTTGCTGCTTTTTTAGTCAGATATTGCACATTGAATTCTGTCAATAACATGAGCCACTTGGCAAGCTTTCCTACCAAAGAAGGAGCTTTATATAGGTATTTCATTGGATCCATTTTAGACACAGCCTAAATTTTGTAGGACTAAAAGTAATGTTTGAGTTTCTTCATTGCCTATACCATTGCCAGACATATCTATTCAACTTGACTACACTTTTCCTCATGTTGTAATATCTTCTTACTTAAGTAATAAACTACATGTTTCACTTTCATTTTTTACTCTTGTGCTAACATTGTACCAATTGCATTTCCCTTGATGGCCAGATGTATGGTTAGAGGTATCCTTGGTTTAGGTGCTTTTAGGACTGGCGGGTTGACTAGGCAATTTTTTATCTTGTCAAATGCTAACTAACATTATTCATTCCATATAATTGGTTGATCTTTACTGAGTAGCTTGAAGATTGGTCACATGCTACTATCAACTTGGCAATGAATTTGCTGATGAATTTCAATTTTCCTAAAAACCCTCTGATTTCTTTTTCTTTTTTTATCATTAGCATTTCTTTAACTGGTTTTTCTTTATCTAGATCTATTTTAATTCCATTCTTACTAAAAATATAGCCTAAAATTTTTCTTAAAATGACACCAAACATACATTTCTTCATATTAAGACTGAGACTGTACTTCTTGACTCTTTTGAGGAACTTTTATAGATTGAATGGGTGTTCTTCCTTAGTCTTTGACTTGACCATCATGTCATTAACATACACTTTCACTTCTTTATGTATCATGTCATGGAACATTGTAGTTTCCATTCTCTAGTAAGCTGCTCTTGTATTCTTTAAACTGAAAGGCATTACTCTGTAGTAATAACTACCCTAGTATGTTATGAAAGTTATCTTTGCTTTATCGATAATAACCATTAGGATCTTATTGTACTTAGAGAATCCATCCATGAAGGAGTATGTATATATGAGGTAGTAGGAAATCATCTTTCAGGCATGCCTTCTTCAAATCTTTGTAGTTAACACAAATTCAAACCCTTCCATCATTCTTTGGCACTGCACTACATTTGCTAACCATTCCAAATTTTCTACTACCTCTAGGAATTTTGCTTTGATTTGCTTTTCAATGTTTTCTTTTACTAATTGGGCCCATTCTAGTTTAAGTCTTCTCAATTTTTTTTTAATAATTTGCACTCGTCTTTAGTAGGAATGAAGTGTTGAGCAATGTCCCTATCAATATCAGGCATATCATTGTACATCCAGGTAAATACTTTTGAATATTTTATTAATATTTTTTCAGTTTAGCTCCTCTCTTTAAGGGTAACATCTTTCAAAATATGTAGAATACATGGTTTAGATTTAGTGCCAATGTTAAATGATTTAGTGCATATGGAATGAATGTCAAATATGCTAATGTTTTTATCAATGCAATACACACTACCATCAAGAAAGAAATCAAATAAGTAAGCAAAATCTGATTTCATTCCATTAGCTTTAGAGTTCATTACATCATCAGTCTTAAACAAAGAAAAAGCATAGAGATTATCATCAGCAATTTCTTCAAACAGAATGTCATCGATGCTTGATTCAAGAATATTAGTAGCTTAAACATAATTGAGAGTCTCATTCTTAGATTCTAGCTCCATATTTTTCATCAGCTCATTAATGTCAATTTTAGTGACTATAGCTAGTAAGTGCTTCCTTTTGAGGGTATCATTGAAGATCTTGAATCCTAGTTTCTTAACTCCATTGCTTACCCACTTTTCAGCTTACCCTTAGTAGACTTGTGTTGAGCTTTCAGCCATAAAAAAGATCATCTTCTTTGTCCCAGTGTCTTTTTTAAGATCATACCCTAGACCATATCTATTGGTCTGTCCTCAAAAGTTAGGGAATTCTATGACACTAATGTACCTTTCTCCAAATCTTGTTCCAGGTAGATATTGCATCTTCTTCATTATGGCAGTGACTTTGGGATCAACATGATTGTCATTGATCATAAAAATTTGAAATCCTGGTCGGACCACATTCAGCTAGGCAATAATGTTATTTATTTTAGTAGGAATGGTAATAACTTTCCCATTCAGTCGGAATGAATTTTTGGTCCATAGTGGAGGGTATGCCCCCTACTGGGTGGAACTAAGCTCTTCCTAGTAGTAGGGTAAAAGTTAGAGGAATGTCTAAGATGGTAAATTCTATTATTGATTTGATTGTACCTACAACTTTTAAAGTTCCAATGACTAGCTTTTTTGAATCATCATAGGCTCGTATGACCATGTTGGATTCCTCTAAGTTTTCAACATTCATCCTAAATTTATATAGCAACCTCAAGGGGCAAATATTAATGGTAGATTTTTCATCCACCATAACACATAGATTCTTCTTAAACTTAACAATTACTTATATGAAGAGAGGATGATTGTGGACCTTTTCTTCGAGGGGAAAATCTTCATCTATAAAGGTGATTGCATTAGAATGAGCTTTTATTAGAGAGGCTATCATCTCACAAGGCGAGGCATTAATGGCAATCTTTAATTCATTTAGTGCTCTAACCAGGGCATCCTTGTGCTTTTTAGAGAGCACTAGTAAGTCCCAAATACTAGCTTGTCCTTAGGTTTTCTTAAGCTATTTAAGGACAGCATCTTCCTCTTTAATTAGAGTTTCATCACTTAACACTTCTTTTCCTTTAGAGGGATCCTTTTCTTTCTCAAAAGGTTGATACACCCACCCGTTGTGACTTACATTATTGACTTAGCTGCTTGCTTGTTTACTTTTGTATTACTGTTTTGGTTACAGGAAATGATTTTTGGATCATTAACCCCTATATCCTTTTTAATTTTTCATCAGAGTTTTACCATATATTTAACCTTATGGCCTACAAGTTCTAAAGTTGAACAGTACTTAATACCTTATATTCATTGTCAAATTCCTTTCCCCATCCTAAGGGTACTATATATTTTAAGTGAATGTAAGTAGTAAGGGGTGTTGTGTACTTGACTTTATAGTTAAACTTTTTGGATGGCTGGCCTAGTAAATCCCATAATTCATGTTCATTATTGAGATTTTCACTTGTGTTTGCTTCTTATGAGTATGAGCAATCAATTACTTCACCATTCATAGAAAGAGTTGTATCCCTGGTTCTTTTTTGCATCATCAAGTAAAGAAGGAATTTTTCAAGGCATTAAAATGTATTTGAAGGTGGAAGGACATTATTCATCTTCAGTAGAGTCATAAGGTTCAAAAATGAGGCTCAATAACTCAACTTCCAAGATCATTAAGAATTCTTTTCCTTCTTTTTCATGGAGTTTATCTTAGGTTTTTTTTATGGTTTGGATTGATTGTTTAATAAGAGCTTTTGGTAGATTAGAAGAGATCATGTTGCTAGTTGGTAGAGGCATGTTTCAATAGTTTAGGAGAGAATTGGTTTTGATGCTAGGTCATTTTTCTGGGTCATCAATTTTTTTAGAGTCGATAAGGTCTCGTATTGCATTCTTGAGTGTCCTATATGCATTAGTGGTATGACCGGGCATTTAGTAAAAGTGGCAGAATAGGTTTTAGTCAATCTGAGGGGTTAATAGGTTTGGAAGAGGCTTAGGTTCTTAAGGTTGCAAAAGGTTCTTTTATTGAAGTCTTTAGAATACTTTTGATAGTGGGAGGTTAAAGTTTGAGAACTTTCTTAGTGGTTTGATGGCATTAATTGACGGTGGGTTGTGAGTGTTGGGTTGGATTAGGTTTATTTCTATAGCTCAAGTAAAGGTGTTTTGAGTGTTTGATTGGGTATTATGGCAGAAGGTGTTTCTAGTTTGCTGAGATTCTTCATCGTTAGTTATAATCCCAGCTTGATGGAGAGCTCTGAAGTTAGGGTAGTAAGCAAAGGTCATTTACTTTTTAAAGTGTGGTAATGCTCCTTTGATTATCAGCTTTATTTATTCTTCTTTAGGAGGATGGTTCCTCATTTTGACTACCTTACCTTGCTACCTTACAATGTAATCAGAAAAAACTTCACCTGGTTTCTATCTCATGGTGTTAAGATCACTACAAGTGATGTCTAACTAACTGTTGTATTCATACTGCTTAATGAACTTCTGAGTTAACAATAGTCAATCACTTTTAATTTCATCTTTAAGGTAAAAGAACTATGCTTGTGGCCCTTCTTTTAGTGATGTGAAGAAGAATTGAATAATCTGTGATTTTGTAAGTTTCATAGCAGCCATAAAGGTAGTGTATTGCCTTGGATGGACCCTTGGATCCCTAGTTCCATCAAACTTAGCAAAGTTTGGCAATTTAAATCATCTAGAAGTGGTTCATCTTTGAACAATGTTAAGTCAGTGAAGCTTTTAGAGCTATGAGTCCCCTTGTCTTTAAAGGAAAATTTCAACTAAGCCATTATGTTACCTTCTTCCAATGAATATTCTCTTTTTAGGAGTTATAATTTGAATAAGAATTCTTTGTTCATTTACATTACAATGCATGATTAAAAAATGAGGTTCTATAAAGCGATTTCCATTTCAATCAATTTTATTTAATTTTATAATTTAACAACCCCTATTGATTCAGGTTTGGTCATGTCAACAATTTGTATAGCTTTCAGTGAGTTTTTGAGATCCTGGTAGTAATCATTATCATCGTCAGCTTGAATCAGAGTACGGGAATTCCCTTTGCCTTATCTACCTTCGAGTGAATGTATATATATATAAGCTTTATTCAGTGATTTATTATTACTATCTTGACATTTCTAGCCTTGATTTAGGCTTAGAGGATTTCAACTATGGTACCATCAATGAGCAACTTTTGAATCCCCTCTTTTAGTTTATCTTTGAGTTGTTAATAGGAAGTATCTTCTTGGTTGTTCATGTTTGAGTGTTGTATTCATACACATTTATTAAGGTTAGCTGATACATGCTATAAAATAAAAGGGTGAGCATGTATGCATGGGGTGGATGCAAAATCATATAATGAAAGATGATCATTGTTGCAAGAAATAGTGGTTAGTAAATGCTATCTGTATGTATATTGTATGCATGATTAGTTTTGAAAGCTAGTTAGTATTTCTTGCATAGTGAATAAACTAATCATAATCAAGCTCTCGATTCTAATCTTATTTCTCTATGAGGTCATTCAGTCTCTTTCCTAGGTGGGTTTTGAACTTATAGTCATCAGGGGACTATAATTCCACTTTTGAAACTAGGCTATTTCAAGATATGTTGATTAAAACCAAAAGGTAAATTGAGGAATGATATTAAATGTACCTAAGGTAATAACATAATGTCAATGTGAGAGTCAATTGAAAGGCCTCAAATGATATCCAAAGCCTGTATGTGCCCGTATGCATAGGGCTAAGGTCAATAAAAAAAGGTCTGAGTTATTACCCCTATATCGATATTTGATATGTTTACTATAGGTTATTAAAGTTATTATAAGTTATGAAAGTATCATTTGATAGTTTATAGTTTGATTTTGTCAACATAAAGGTCCACAATCTAGTTGAATTCCTAACCCATTCATTTGATCTGATAAGAATAAATGGACGATATTTTATAGGTTTTATCATTGTGAGACATCATTATTTGCTAATTCATATAGATTATTTAGGGTGAGATACATGATTCTTATCATTCCTCATGATTTGGACTCACATAAAGTAAACAAGAATCACATAGATCTAAGTATGAGCATTCTATAAAAACTAACGTTACAACATCATTCAATGATAGACACTAGGAGAGTCATGTCATTTATGAATATGAGGTCAAACGAAAAGCACTAGGATAAGGATAGCATGCAAAACTTGGTGGAATCCTAATGTAAGTTACTATTAGTTTATTTTAACAGGTTGAGTCAGAGTGAAAGGCCAAGGGTTCCTTTAGCAAGAATGCTCCCATATGACTGGGGTTATAGACTCTGGTAAGTGAGTCTAGCATTCTTTTGATAACTTGGGTCACCCCACTTTAGGACTTAGGTTACAGACTTCAGTCAGATGTGCCCAACAATATAATGAGTAAAGGCTAAAAGTGACAAATCTGAATCGATCACCCTATGCTCGAGTGGAACCATAGTGGATCACTTTCTATCATTGTTGGCTGATAGGGACCAATGGTGCACGTGTGATGTGTAGTGCAAATGCAATGGTGAGGGAGTTTATACTATTGAGTATGCATAATGAGAAATAATTATTTTCAAGTTGATCTCTCTTGCTTAGAAGTCTCAAAAGGAGTCACCATTATGAATGACCTTGTTTGTTTCATTTTAATTTTTTATTTTATTTCTAAGGGACATGGCAACTTTATCGAATAAGGACAAATGATTAGTCTCAAGAGGAATAAGATGCTTTTTGACTTTATAGAGTTGCCACTCGATTTTTAGAAAATCAAGAAAAAAAAAGGGGTAGCATCGGGTCACTTAATAAGTATTACCTCCAACAGAGATTTTTGGGTCTAAGGGATTGCATCTACTTTATGACTATTTCTCATTATATGATATTCAATGAATATCTATTGCAACACCCTAGTTTCAATAATGACAGTTTATATAAGATTCACGTAATACATCAGATAATGAAATATAATAAAGTATGAAATATCATTATTACATCGCTTCTTAACAAAATACATATAAAAGGAAAATAGATTGCATAAATATAAATCTAACTTAGATATAATGAACGTATAAGGTTAGCACAACTATACATGTAGCTTGCTCAATCATGCAAATAATATAATAAACAATGAACACTCAATCACTTGAAAGAGTAAGCAAAATGTACATAATCATGCATGTTTACAATGATTATTATGCTATGATGATATGTGATGATGATATAAAGTGATGTATGATGACATCATTGGATCGAGAACATAATGGCCCTAGTCCAGAATGCAAACTTTTCACATTATTGATATATGCAATATGATTTCTAATATTTCAAAGTAGAGGATGCATAATGATGACATGGAATGAGTAAAAATGAAGCATAAGTTATTCATATAGCATGCAAATTGCCAATCTCAATATGAAAGCACAGCAAATTTCATAAATGTTGGTGATAATAAAGTAAAATGTAGTGCGATAAAACACACATGCTAAAATGATTATGTGGTCCTCATATTTAACCAATCTTATGTGAGTTTTGAAGCTTTAGCTTCAAGGGATTATTAAGCTCTCCTCATTAAGAGGTTCAAAATAATATGTAGAATGATGAATATTTGTATACCTTTAAAGCATGCTTTGACAAAGGTAAAGCTAGGTTTGGTGGAAATGTGGTCTGATAAGTTAAAAAAAACATAATGGAAGAGGTAAAAAAGTGTGAAAATGGGTTTCCAGTGTCTTTGACTGGATAGATTTTTTAGTGTGTGGGTTGTTAAAATAAGGTGTAGAGATCCCTATTTATAGTGCAAAGGTCGAGGAAGGGGTGTGTTAATGTGTGGTCATATACGTGTTCCTAGAATGGAGCACGCGGCCATGTGAAGTGCACGTGGTTGCACACTTAACGCATGGTCATACACTTTCATGCAATGCGCACATGCTTTGAGGCTTTTTTTAAGGCTTTGAGGTTGTTTTCTAGGTTTTTGGGCCTTTTAAACACATTTTCAAAGTCTATTTTGTCTAATTCGGCCTCAATTTCAGTGCGTGACACCTAAGGGTGTTCGTGGCTATGCATGCACTTCTAAGCAACGTGTGCTAATTTTCAAGTTGTTTTGGACTATTCAGGACCACTTCTTTTGGAGCCTTTTAGATGTATTTCTAAAGTCCATGTTTTTCAAAATCAATTTCTATTTTTTCACAAAGTTGGGTCTTAGTATGATAAAAAGAACACCATCTTAACAAATTACATGTTCCGAAAGGAGATTGCTTGAAATAAGCCTTTTATTATACTAATAGTTCATATTTAATAAGATCAGTGTCATACCTTAAATTTAACTGTCACCAAAAAGGTCCAATGATGAAACGAATCCCCAAGACGACTAGAGTCTGCTTATTTATAACACCTCTGATGTGTATAGCCTTAAAATACCTAACCAGCCCCACCAATGTGAAAAATCAAACACCTAGCCATTAAGTTATGCTCTGACCTTGTGAAATATGAATTATCAAAATAATGAGATGTTTATTTTGAGAAAACTCCTCTCATAATACTTAGCTCATTAGGTCGGTGCATATTTTATTAGACCAGGACCTAGCTTTATGAAAAAGTAATGGATTTTGACAAAATAGACTTAAAAAACACATCTGAAAGACCCCAAATACCCTAGGAACTAACCCTAAAACAATGCATATAAAACCTGGGAAGTGTGCATAGAGCATCAAAGTGCACATGGAAGCACATATGTGCATGCAAGACAATGCGCACACTGTGCATAACCACATGCACTTGGCATGGCCATACACAAAATCCTTGTTATATATGAGTGACCATGCTCCTACCACCCTATTCTACCCATTTTTCCCTATAAATTGACCCTATCACACCCCATTTTGGAAGGGGGAGCAAGTGGAAACACACACACACTTAAAAATCGATCCAATCAAAGGCACTGGAAAATCCTTTCTAGACAGTTTTTGCTCTCCCACAGCCTTTCCCTTAGGTTGTTAGATCCCTTTTTCACCAAAACAAGCCTCATCTCTATCAAAGCATGCTTCAAAGGTATAAAATCTAGCATCATTCTACTATCATTTTGAACCTCTTGATGAGGAAAGCTTGATAATCTCTTGACGCTAAAGCTTTAAAGCTCACACAAGTTTAGTCAAGTTTAAGGACCGCACAATTATTATAGCACGTTTATTTTATCATATTGCATTTTATTTTACTATCGCCAGCATTTAAGAATATTGTTATATTTGTGTGATAAGACTGGTAAACTTGCATGCTACATGAATAATATATGCTTTATTATGCTCATTTGACATCATCATTATGCATCCTCTATTTCCAAAATCATTAAATCACATCATAAATACCAATAATGTGAAAAATTCATATCCTGAAATAAAGTCATTATTATCTCATTCTAGTGATGACCTCATGCATCCTTTATATTATCGTCATACATTAGCATAGCATAAATAATTGCTGCAAGCATGATAATCCTATCATTCATAGAGAAAGTTATGTAAACGGTCGTATTATCCTTACAGACCAATCATATTAGATTTACTTTTCCATAATCTTTCCTTTTTCATATGTATTTTATCAAGAAAGCGATGTAATAAAATTTTCAGCTTTATTATCTTATACTATCTGATGTATTGTGTAAATGTTGTACAAACTGTCATTACTAAAACGAGGGTGTTACGGTAGCTATACATCAAATATCCTATAATGAGAAATAGTCAAAAAATAGACGCGATCCCTTGAAAAATCTCTTCTGGGGACAATACTCACTGCGTGACCCGATGTTGTCCCTTTCTTTTCTTAATTTTTTAAAAATCGAGTGGTGACTCCATAAAATCAAAAGTGTCTCATCCCCCCAATACTAATCATTCATCCCTATTCGATAAAGTTGCCATATCCCTCAAAAATAGAAAGACCTACACAATGTCCCATGAAAACATACCCCGCTACATGTCCTAAACAAATACAAATGATCGCTCACAATTGGGCATAACTTAATGGGTTGGTGATTGATTTTGCACACTAGTGGAATCAATTAAGGTTTTAAGGTTGGACACTTAAAAGATGTTATGAACGAGTAGACTCTAGTCATGTTTTAAGATTCATTTCATCGTTGGACTTTTTTGGGGATAGTCAAATTTGAGCCTTCTCAACCCATGCAACCTTGGGTTACTAATATTTGTGCCACTACTCATATAACACTGAACCTTGGAGCACTACACTTCTCTTAGCCATTTAAAGGAACTGATCATCTTTATATTGGAAATGGTCAAAGTCTACCTGTATATTTAGAACACTGGTACCTCCTCTATTTCTACTTCTGATGGTTCTTTTTCATTATCAAACACACTTTATGTGCCTCATATTATAAGGCTTCTTCTTTTTGTTCAGAAATTCATTGAAGATAATAAATGTTTCTTTGAATTTTGGCCTTCATTCTTTTTTATTAAAGATCATAAAACCCGAAGAGAACTACTTCACAAAGTGTTTGATCATGGCCTATATTAACTACCATCTTAGATTGCATTTTCTAGTGGAAAAGGTTCCTTTATCTCTATAGCATTCTTGGCTTAGACATCCATTCTTGAAGACCACTCAACAAATTGTTGCTGCTAATAATCTTACTATTGTAAAGAATTGTAATAATGTGCCTTATCGCTTTTATTTACTTAGGAAATCTACTAAACTTCCTATGTTCCCTATTAAACATCATAGAAAACATCTATTTGATTTAATAAATTATGATGTTTGGGGACCATTCCCCACTTTGTCCGATCTTGGTTTCAAATATTTTATTATTTTTGTTGTTGACTTCACAAAGTACTCATGGATATATTTCCTAAAATAGAAAAGTGATGCCCATAAGATTTTCATGAATTTTATTGCCTTTATTGAAAGACAATTCTCTACAATTGTAAAAGCAATACATTCGGATTTAGGGGGGGGGGGGAGGGGGGAGGGAGTACCAAATTCTTATTTCTTATCTTCAACAAAAAGGCATAAACACCGATTGGCTTACCCTTACACCCATGCACAAAATGAAATTGCTGAATGAAAAATTCATCGTGTTGTTGATATAGGGCTCATGTTAATGTTCATTGTGATTTTCCTTTCTGATTTTGGTTGTATTCTTCTGACATAATAGTTAGCTTAATTAATGGTCTTCATACATTGACTCTATATAATCAATATTCACATTTCAAGCTACATGGCTATTCTCCTTCCTATGGTCATTTAAAGGTATTTGGCTACTCAGTATTTTCTCCACTTCGACCATATAATCAGCATAAATTTTTATTCAATTCTAAGGAATGTGTTTGTCTTGGTCCATCCACACAACACAAGGGACACCTCTGTCTTGCCTTGGACACTAGACATATTTACATTGCCCATCATGTGCACTTCAATAAGAATCACTTTCCATGTCAACAATAAACATTGAAGACTTCTATCTCAACTAAACCACCCAACAACTTCCCTTAGCTACAAATTCATTATGATCCTCTCCTTTTAGGTAGAGTTGAGCACGGAATGAAAAAAATACATAATCAAACTAAATTTCTAAATCGAAAAATATTAAAATGTATTGAACTGTATAATTTTAATCCCAAATCGAACCAAATTTTATGACTAATTTAGTACAATTGGACATTTACAAAAAAAAAAAAAAACGGTACGAACCATACTAAAACCGTACAGAACCAAAAACCAAATATAGTACCAAATATTAATTTTATAAGTAATATATAAATATTAATAAATAGTAGTTATTAGTAACTTAATTGTATACTTTTAATCACATTGTCAAGTAATATACATATGTATAATAATAAAAGATAAAAATTAATATAGTTTGTGAATAAATTATTAACAAAATATTTTTATTAATTTTAATAATTTTATTTTATTAATATTATTATCATTATTACTTCTAGTAGTACTACTAGTACTCGTACTACTGCTACTACTATGTATAATATGTGAGCATGCCCTTAACTGGTACATATAACAAGTTTCAGAACACTAAACTATTAATCTCATGTAGACTTTGTAATATAGTTTAGGACGTGTAAGGAGAAGGGTGGTCAAAACCTGAAACCAGTACAGCTGCCAAGTCCCAATTTATTTATGGGGACGACAGGTTGCATTCAAAACGGGGATTAACAACTCAAAGAAGGACAAAATAAAACACTTACGCCAGGCCCGTACATTGTTTTGCATAGGAGGATCAGTGATGAGGCCATACATCAGAATAATTTCAGAAAATCCCAACCTTCAACGTGCAGAGCAGGCCTAGGAATTTTCAACGATACCCTTACCAAAGGAACCCCTTGCCTCCAGTGGTGGCCTAGATTTTTTGATTGATTCAACAGAGTGGCCCTAAAACATGAAGGGCCCTGTGACATTACACGTCAAGCTGCAGCCAGGCGGGTACATACATGCATTGCCGAGGCTGGCCATTCTCACTTCCATTCGTCAATATGCACTCTGAAAGGTCTAAATTGGATTTTGATTTCCTTTTCCCATCTGGGTATACATATGGATATGGCAGAAGTAAAAGTTGTCCAGACTGTAGGCCTAAATGAGAAATTTTTCATGGAAGGAGGATGATTAGCTCTGTATCCATGAAATCCTGTCAAATGCACAATTTTCTCATCCTTGTATTGATTTGAATTGATTGTACAAATTTTGTATTAGTTCTTAACAAATTCAAAGAGTCTGTTCACTTCTGATTCCTCCACTACTTGAATTAGTTGTACTTTTATGCTTTTTTCCCATGCCTGTAAAACAAAGATTCCCAATAAAAATAAACTTTACCAAAACAGTCCTAATAACAGTTAAACAAAAGAGGTTTTGGGCCGAATATGATTAGTTTTTGAAAGTTGAAACTCCATTTGAAGTTGGGCTATTCTCAAAATTTTAGAGTAAATTTTCAGTTTGGAATTTGGGTCTGGCAAACAGCTAGATTTGAGGACCGACATTCTCAACAGAGGCCTAATGTCATCAAAGCAATTTCTCTCAGCGAATACGATGGAAATAGAAAGAAACATTTCTAGCAGTAGCTCACCAGGAGTTCAGCAACCAAGAGTATTGTCCTCTCCATCTCTTCCAAGATTTCCTTTTTATGTTCTAGTGTACTTGTAAGCTCTGTAATCAAATACAGAATTTTCTCCACCTGCCAATGGATTTCAATAAGACCTTTTGACAATACATATTGATAAATTTTTTTAAATAACTAACTTGAGTATGGATTTTAAATTAACATTGTATAATTTCAAATTTTATAAATTTTAATTAAAATATGTTGTTATTATCATATTTGATAACTTATTAATTATTATTTTTAGTAAGTAATATAATCTTATTCATGTTATTTAAAATTAATAAGCTAAATAATATTATTTTATTTAATAACTTAGTAATTATTATTGTTTTATTTTTCTAAAGCTTGCTACGGGTTCCGGATTTGAAAGAATTATTATTCCCTAACGCTGATCATAACTTCTAGTTTGGGTCGTAACAAATAATAATAATAATAATAATATATTATTATTATTATTATTATTATTATTTCAACAACAAGTAAAAATATGAAATACACATTATATTTCAATTTAAACTAAAAATATGCAAATAGACATGGATTATAGATAAATAAAACGACTCAGTGTTGCCTAAAATTATGTCGTTTTGATTAAAGTAAATAGTGGTTTTACAAATAAAAATAAGAAAAGATAGGTTTTTTTATTAATTAAAATATATTGCTATTAATACATTTAATAATTATTATTGTTATTAAGTAATTTAATTTTATTGATATTATTTCAAAGTAATGAGGTAAATAATAGTATTAAAATTATTATTATTACTTTGTGTGTGTATATATACATATAATAACCAAAATGACTTATCTTTACTCAAAATTATGTCATTTTGATTTGTGGATAATAAGTATAATTTTAATTAATAATATAAGTTTGTCTACTACATAAATTCTCGAATTATTATTTTAAACTTTATGAAATCAATCCGTTTCGATAGAATCGAATTTTTGCATTGAACTGTCCTAAAATATGGGATAGTATCAACATAGAAATTTTTAAATTAGATACTCGTATTAGAGATTTTATTTTTAAAATTTTTGAAATATGATATAATTCCAAAAATTTTAAATTCCTGGATTTTCTCGAACCTGATCACCCTTGCCTTTAGGTACTTTATCCTTATCCCCATCTTCCACTTTTAATTCTACTTCTCCGGTATCCCTTCCAAAACCCTCCAACCGCACACCTTCATCTTCTTCTCCTCTATCCTCATGATCCTCCCCTGAAACTTATTCCACCACCTGGATTGAATTTGGTTGTTGACGCTATAATTAACCTGCTCCATACCCATCCTAAACTTCTCCACCTCGCACCCATCCGATGACTCCTCGACCCACCACTCTCTAAAAACAAAAAGCACTTCTCACTATTAGTTCCCCATCCTAAAAACTTAAACCACCAAACTTCACTACTGCCAACTAAAATCCAAAATGGCAAGCTGCAATGAATGACTAGCTTGAGGCTCTTATCCAAACCCGCACATGGCAGCTTGTTCCTAGACCACCTAATAACAATGTCATCGACAATAAATGGATTTTCAGAATTAAATAGAATCCTGACAATCCAATTTTGTGATACAAGGAAAGATTTGTTGCCAAAGGATATTATAAACAAAACAGTGTGGACTTTCAAGATACATTCAGTCCTGTAACCAAAACAACTATAATTCATTTAATTTTATCCTTAGCTGTTATGCATTGATGGCCTCTTCAATAAATTGATGTATCTAATGCCTATCTACATGGTTTCTTGGATACACCAGTCTACATAGATCAACCGCAAGGGTTCACTGATCTGGTTCACCCTGACTATATATGCCTTCTTCATCGCTGTGTCAAGCACCTAGAACTTGGTATCATCGCCTACATAGCTTTCTTCAGACACTAAGCTTCACCAGTTCTCGGGCTGATAAGTCTTTATTTATTCTTCGTCAAAATTCAGATATTATTCTCTTACTTATTTATGTCGATGACCTAATTTTGATTGCCTCTTCATCAACACTGCTTACTTGTATTCTCAATGCTCTCAAAGGTGAATTTTCTATCAAAGATACCGATGCTCTCACCTATTTTCTTGGTGTTCAAGTTCAGCTCAGTGACAATGGTATTACCATCAATCAATCCAAATATCTTGCTGATTTACTTCATCGAGCTATCCTAACCGAAGTAAAAGGTTGCTTAATGCCCATGTCCACTTCTCCTCCTCTTACAAAAACTATAGGTTCACCTTTATCCTGCCCAGAGCTCTATTACCAACTTGTCGACACCCTTCAGTATACTACCCTAAGCTGCCTAGATATTACTTTCTCCATGAACAAGCTCTGACAATTCATGCACAATCCCACCAACCTTTATTGGATTGCTTTGAAGCATTTTCTCTGACACCTTAAGCACACCATCCATCGCTCTTTATTCTTTGTATGTTCCTCATCCACTACTCTTTAATGCTTCACTAACAGTGATTGAAGTGGCTGCTCGGATGATCGACACTCCACTAATAGCTTTGCCTTCTATCTTAGTAACAACATCATCTCTTGGTGTGCCAAAAAGCAGCCCACAATTGCTTGGTCTTCCTTTGAGAATGAATATAAAGCAATTACTAATGCCACAACTGAGCTCCTATGGATAAAACACTTGCTTTCTGAGTTTGGTATTCAACCACACAAGCCAGCTACCATTTGGTGTGACAATATAGGAGATAATTATATGTCCTCTAATCCAGTGTTCCATGCCTGAACTAAGCATCTGGAACTTGATTACTATTGTGTTTGTAAACAAGTTCTTCTTGGTTCCATACAAGTTTGTTTTCTATCAAGCAAAGATCAAATTGTCGACATCTTCACTAAACAGTTGTCTGTTCGCCCTTTTCAACATTTTGCATCTAAACTCCAATTCCTTCCATCCTCTCATCCAATAGTTTGCAGGGGAGTGTTAAAGCAAAACTAATTATGTTATTCATTAGTTAGTTATAAACTTTATTTACAATACAAACTCTTCTTGTATTCATTGTAAATCTCCTATACATCCTGTATTGAAAGAACAATTGAGTGAAGTACAAGTTTACGAAGTTTACACTCCTTGTGAATCCACCTAACTTACACTCTGAATTAGTTAGAACCTTTGTAGTTACCAGATACAGCAGACATCTTAAAAAAAACCTGAGAGACCATGAGTTAAAGTCTAGCAAACCTTTGACAGAAAGTTCATAAGCTGCAACAATGACAGGAATAGAACAGAAAGTCAAGAAGGAATAAGCACTGATGGTATGAACTTGAATAGCTAGAACTCCAACATCAATTGCAACATCACAAACAAAATTCATAAGCATATCTCTAAGAAAAAAATTAAATTAGAAATAATAATATATTATATTAATATACTGAAAATTATTCTTTTAAAATAATTAACTATAATATATTATTTTTTAAAAAAAAATGAATAATTTTTGACAAATAAATAATTTTAAAGATTTGAAATAATGTAATATGTCAATATAAATATTATAATACTTCAAAAATTCCGATATGTAATATTAAAATATTTTGATATTATATATATTAATATACACATTAACAATAAAAGTAAGTACAATAAATTTTAATATTTCAAAATTATCACAACATTATTGGCGAACAAATAAATCTGGCTAATAATATAATATATTAAAATAAAATTAGGCTTTAAATATAATTTGAAAAAATAAATTTTTTATTTTTCATTAAATGTTTTTATGAAAGTATAAACTAAATTGTTAATTAACTCAACTACTAGGAATTTGTTTGTAATTTTTACTGTGATATTTGTTTACATCTCAGACAATAGAGATGTAAATGAAATTTTTAGACCAATTTGACCTTTATTGTAAATTTTAGGGGATAAATTCATGAAAAAGCTAAAAAAAAAAAAAAAAAGTGATTTGAGCCAAATTGAACTTTATTTCAAAAACTTTATTGTAGAACTTTATTTAAAAAATGATATAATTTATAGACTAACAATATAAATAGAACACAAAATAAATAAGCCAAACTTTGCAAGAATTCAAAAGAATCCTAGTAATCACTTATGAATTATCTTGGTGCATATCTAACTTACGATTCCAGAGAACTCATAGATCAATTCTTTGTTCCTCATAATATTTTTTTTTTTTTTTTTTGTGCTCGTCAGTTTAATATCTTTGAACAAACGATCAAGATACCAAGAAGAAGAACCACCTTCTGTAACACTCTTTCTTGCTTACTCAGCCATCTTAGCTGCTGATTGTACAAACTGTTCTCTTTGGTCCACCATTAGATCATTCATCATCTTTTCAACTATCCCTCGGTCACACACATCCTTCATGTCAAATCCTAGCGTCCAGACCTCGCTAACAAACCTGCTTTTGACCTGTTGATCACCAAGACAAGGCCAACAAATCATAGGCACACCAGCTACAATACTCTCCAAAGTTGAGTTCCATCCACTAAGTGTCAAAAACCCACCAATTGCTTTATGTGACAAAACCTCTTCTTTTGGTGCCCAATTAACTATATATCCACATTCTTTAGGACCCACTTGAAGATCCTCAGGAATTTTGACAGGATCACCATCCTCATTGGTAATAGAATCAGGCCTTAGAACCCATAAGTAACTCTTCTTGCTGTTGACAATACAGCTCCATGAATTGGTCCCTTGTCACAAACGCAAGGCTGCCAAAGCTTATGTAAAGTACAGATTTGGAAGGTTGATTATCTAGCCATGATATTGAGCTTCTATCTTCCTTCTGTAGACTATTCGATAGCGAGAAGGATTGTTGCATTACTGTACATCCTAGTTTTCTTTTTAGGAGCTCATGGAGAGGTCCGACGACGTAGGTTTCAGGAGAATGAGTGCGTACTTCGGATAAAATGGGTGCTTCTAGTTTGTCGAATGTATTCATGATTAGTGCTTTGGGTGCTTGTTTTTCCTGGAAGATTATTTGAAACTTAGGATCAGTAGTGTGGCTAACTCGACAGAAACTTGGAAGGTCTCAACACCTGAGAAAAGCCTCCATTCCTGGGACTGTTGTTATCAAGCGGTCCATATCTTCTTTTCCTTCAGTTTATAAACAATCCCCATTTCATTAACTCAGAAACAGAACAATCATAGCATCACTAATGTACACAATTGAGTTGGTAATAGAAGAATTACTTAAGACAAATGACACCTACAGTGAATCATTATTTTATATTTACAATTAGAATATAAAATTTTACTCAAGAATTATTCTTCGATAATTCGTTAGAGTAATTCATGGTTTCAATCAGCATCCAATGGAACAGTAAAATCAAGTAATTCTATAAAAAATACATCTTTAAATTAAAAGTGTAGCTACACAGACAGTAATACATTATACCTTTAATGGGAACTTCACCGGCTTCAACCATTCGGTGGACATAAAGGGCAGTCAAATAGAAGCAAGCACTGGCAGGATAAAATTGAATATACGGAACTCTAAGCTTGGTGGCAACATCTTTGACAAAGTTCAAATCAATGATGCATGAAAATGGTGGCTTACTATCAATCAATATTTTTTCAAAAATTGGCTTGCTCAAAAAAAGTGCTTTCATTTTTTCTGCTAATAGCTCAGTCATATCGTTGCATTGTTGAGCACCAGTAGTCGGAGAATCAGGAATGTCTATGAGCTAAAACGAGCTTCAACATCTGTGTGTTTGAATAGATCTCTATGGATATGCTCATAGTTTAGGAAGGTAATGTTAAGACCAGCAAGGCCTAAAAGTTCAGCTAACTTGAGCATGGGACTCACATGACCTTGAAGCGGGAAAGGAAACATTAGTACATGAGGTGTAGGAGGAGAAGCAGCAGGAACACAAAGAGGAAGAGGAGGAGGAATTGATCCAGGCTCTAGTTTTGCATAAATGAAATTCTACATGCCAATAAAACACCCCAAGTTTGAATAATACTTATATCTATGAAATTCTGATTGTCTTTTGAAAAAAATAAGAAAAGTATAATAGTCAACAAGACCTACTTTTTGACTATTTCAGGTTTTTTTTAAGCAATTTAGATGTCGTAGTCGATAAAAAATTAATTTTTAATTTTACCTCATAAAATTAGGATAAATAAATTAGTAAAAAGTAAATAAAATAAAATAAAATTACAATTTGCAATGAAATTATTCACATCGCAGTAAATTTACTATGAACATACGAAATTCATTTTCTTTCCTATTTACTAGCATGCTTACCTGACCAAGTCTCCTTCATATTTTTCGATACTTCTGTACTTCAATAGCCCTCCAAATTAGACTTCTCCTCAGCCAGCCACCCTTCATAGCTATAAGATTGCCAATACATTGCATGTCACTTTTAGAATATGAATTTTTGGTTAATAATTATTATTTGTTACCTCATTGTAGTTATTTATGGTTTCAATTAGCATGCAATAAGTCATTGGTTAATAAAATTTTTATTTTATTCTGAATGTCTTACATATATTTTTTGTGTCAGTCAAATGTAAACTACCTGAAACATATGTCACATATCTTATATTAAATTTTTTTTTTTTTTCTTTTTTACAATGGAGGCTAAAAGCCGAATTCCAAAAGACCAAAGAAAATCAATAAACAGAGAAATGGAAGGAAATGCAGCAGCCATCCTGCAGTCATATAAGAGCCCAGTAAGGCTGAGAGGTGGGTCTGTAAGCCGAGAGGTTTGTTATCAATCCCCATGAGGACAACTCAACACATGAACATTCGTTATCAATCTCCATAATGGTATTTTGTTTCATTCTAACTACCTGTACTCTAGTGATACGTATTCAAACTCAAAATTCAATTTGTCCAAATAATTTTAAACTCATACAGCTGTTGCTGTTAATTAACATGTCTTTTTTGAGCTCATAGACCTTATATCCTCAATCAAACTGTCCAGACAACAAGATGAAGATCCACCTTCTTTAACACTTCGTTTTGCTTTCTGCCATATTAGCTGATGATCTATCACACAAATCCTTCATGTCTTCCATACCTCACCTACGAACCTACTATTCACTTGCTGATCACCAAAATAAGGCCAACAAATCATCGGGACACCAGCCTCAATACTCTCCAGAGTTGAGTTCCATCCACTGAGTGTCACAAACCCGCCAATCGCCCCATGTCCCAAAACCTCTTCTTGAGGTACCCATCTCACAATGTGCCCGTTTTCTTTAGACCCAACTTCAAGCTCAGCAGGAATATTTTCAAGAACTTCGCCATCTTTATTGGTAATAGTATCTGGCCTTATAACCCACAAGAACCTTTGCTTGCTATTAGCAATCCCGTGCCATAACTCCAGAAATTGGTCTGTTGTCATTATTGTAGCACTACCAAAGCTTACGTACAGTACAGATTGCAAAGGTTGCTCGTCCAGCCATTTCATACAGCTTCTATCCACCTCCAAGATACTATTGGGGGTTGGATACAATTCTTGCTTACTGATCCCTTCGACAGGAAGTTCATTGGCTGCTACAATGTCAGAAATAGACAAGAACGTCAAGACGGAGCAAGCACTGATGGTATGAAAATGAATAGTTGGAACTCCAACTTTAGTGGCAACATCATACACAAAACCCATCACCATATCTCCAATGATACAATTAATAGGCGTAACGTTATTCATATCGATTAGCATCTTCTTGAAAATTGGTTTGCTCTTCGATTTCGTTCCCTCCAATAACACCTTCACCGTACTAGCTGAACTTCCGACTCGGCCGTCACTTGTCCAACAGTTTGGAATGGTTTTGAAATGGCATCCATGGTACTTGGCGAAGCGAGCTTCAACATCTGTACAATGAACAAGATTATCATGGATATACTTGAAATTTAGGAAGGTGACTTTCAGGCCTACAAGGGAAAAAGCCCAGCCATCTTAAGCATGGCGTTTACATGGCCTTGGCCTGGAGCAGGAAATATTGGGCTATTTAGATTTTAGGGGGAAAAAGAAATTTAATTTCTCAAATTGGTGATTTTAAAACTTATTTCCATTTATATGGTGAAATGGAAAAATATTTTTTATTTTATGGTGATTTTAGCTAAGTTGGCGGTCTAATATTGAAAGAGTGTACAAAACGCTACTTTAATGTACTTTTAATATACAAAACGCTACTCCAGGTAGTGTTTTGTACATTTAATTTTTTTTAATATTAACTTTTTAAATATTATAAATAGTACCTAATTATTGAGTTATAATTATATTAATTTTAATAATATTTAGAGACTAATCATTGTGTAATAATAATAATAATAATAAATCTTATTAGCAATATTAATAGTTAATAGTTATAGTTATTTTATTGAAATGTTCTCTATAATTAATATAATTTAAAATAAAAATAATAATAATTACAAAGATTTACATACTAAAATTATATAAAAGTTATTATAAATTTATATGAACAATAATAATAAGAGTAGCTAATTTGTGAAAAATAATTAAATAAAAAAATTTGTTATTAGTAATTACTTTATTAAAAACAATTTAATTAAAATATAAATACGAATAAATTTTTTTAATTATTATAATCACAGGTGAACAGTATCAAAATGCTACTATTCAACTAGAAAGTAGCGTTTTGTGTGTGAACAGTAGCAAAATGCTGCTTCAATTAGCGTTTTGTGTTTTTTAATCCAAAAAAAAAAAAAAGAAAATACCATAAAATGGGAATACATTTCAAAACCACTATAATTTGGAAAATAAAATTATTTTTTCCCTTAAAATGGTAAATAGCCTGGAAATATTAGTACATGAGCCAAAGCATTTGCCCAATACTCCATCTTTGGTTAAGAGAAGGTTTAAACTATGGCCTGTGAGCACAAGACCATATGAAAATTTGGGTGGCAGTACTAATGTTTTATACTAAAAACTGATGACTCTGAATCGTATCTCTTGCTATGGAAATTGCGTCAACGAGGAAGCTGAGTGAATGGACAGGGTTTCCCCCATAAACACTCTGAAGATTAAGTCAATATTCGTATAGAGAAAAATAATAATAAAGCAAATAAGTAGAATAGAGGATTTTGCTTATATGATGAGGTGATGGAATGATGTATGGATGTAGAATGTGATGTTATGTGGAAATAATAAATGAATGACATGAGATGAGATGTCATGAGATGTATTTATAGGGAAAAGTATACATAAACCTCTTAGGAATATAATTCCTTGTACTTGTAGGATTGTCTTGATTATGAGAGAAGTAGATTTCCTTTATAGAGTAACTTTTCTAATTAAGAATGACATAACTTCCTTCCTATTTAAGGATTTAGATTCATTTGTCTTGAAGGGCAAGGATTCTTATTAAAATAGGAATATGAATACGGAGTATCAAGAGTCCCCCCTAAAAGTCTGAGATTTTCATATTTTTAATAATCACACGAAGATGATTGATGCGCTGAGATAAGAACTTTTACTTGAAATCTTATGTGTTGTTGAAATATGACCTGAGGTGGCTAGCCTTAGTCATTAAGCATTGAAATGCTTGGTATACCAAGTCTTAAAATCACAGTATCAAAATATCATAATAATGAAGTGCTAGCTAGACTTAGATGTGCATAACTTGCAATAAAAGATGTTCGGCATTATAGAAACGACCCGAGGGATTAACCCATCAATATTATAGAAACGACCACACAGGACCAGCCGTCTTTAGATTCTCGGTGCATTAAAAGTGCGACCTGAGTGCCGAACCTCAGCACTATTTAAGTGACCTGTGGGTGCCAGCTTCAATCACTAGACTTAGATTCTCAATGCATTGGAAGTGCAGTTTGAGTGCCCATCCTCAGTACTATTGAAGCAACCTGAGGATGATAAAGATATTGCTCAATTTATGAACTTTAATAACTCTGTTGATAGTAGTTGTCTGGTCAAAATAATAATTGGTGTTGAGTCTGGACATTATTGTTGTTGATGTTTGATTTTTTCAAGCATTGTTGTATGTAGTATTTTTGCAAAAGGAATGATATTGTGATCCTGGTAGTAAGTTTGAGCTCTTTCAATATGAGCTTTATAATATAGGATAGTAATTTAGTGAGGGTTTTTAAAATGATAGAATGTGAGCTTTGAATGACCAAAATTTGGGCTTGCTCAATCTAAGTCATAAGATGAGCATTGTAGTTCGAGTGAAAGGCCAAGATTACCCCTCTTCTTAAATAAAGGATATTGTGTGATGCTAGCTAGGATGCTTAGGATTTGTGCTTTTTGATTTATTACACTGTGTAGTGGATATACTTGACTCCATTCTTAAATTTTCCTTTATTAATTTTTTTTTGAAATTTCCATAAATAAATATCTACTCTCGCTTTTAGACATTTTGAATTCTCCTGAGATATCTTGTAATTCAAACAATGTTTAGCAAGTTTTTTGCCAAATATAGATCCCATGAATTTTGAAATTTCTAAGGCTCTTGTTTGCATTGAGCTTGTCAAAGTGTTTCCTTTATCTGTTACTATAGACAAAAGAAAGAGTGAGATCATCATGGTTGATCTCAATTGATTGTTAATTTTTAAAATAAAAATATATCAATGTGATTGGTGCATATTTTGCATGGATGATAATTATGTTTTATGGATGAGCATGTATGTGTAGATGTATAAACGTGCTTATGTGATAAGCCATAGTTGTTCTTATAAGAATAAATAAGATGTGAAAATAAATTATTAAAAAGATGATTGGGAAAGAAAACTTATCTCTTACTGTGCTCTTTTATGTTCATTATTGCTAGTTCAATTATCACTGAGGAATTTAAAGTGTAGACCTTCATATTGAAGCTCGTATTCTGATTTGGCAGTTCATAGTATAGTTTTCTTAATATTTTATCTTGACTTTGTTTCAATATATGACTTGGATCAGGCTTGTAGAGTGAATGTCTTCTGCAGGATCCAACCTCGTTGACTTTAGTGGAAATATCATTTTACTCAGCACAAATCTTTAGTGAAATAGTTCTTTTTTTAAAGATTTGTTTCTTCAACTTTATAGGCTTCCTCAGTTGTTTCATGAAACCCATCCTTGTCAAAATCTAAGCTTCAAGGGTTAAATTCCCAAAATATATAATATTTGCCTTCTGAGTTGATCGAATTAATCCATATGGTTGGATAGGAAACTCCATTGGTAGTCCTTGAATGTTACTCAACACTTGGATTTCAAGATTACCAGATGCTTTCATCGTGCTCATATTCCATTGTGTAATATTTTTTCTTTACATAAGAAAGAAGCTAATGCCTTTTTAATTTCCTTACTGATGTGGATGTTGGTCTTTTAATGAAGATGAGAAGTTGTCCTTTGAAGTTGTACTGTTATGATATTGAACCTTAGACTTGGATATCTGACTGTCTCTAGGCTTCAGTGTTTTGAATGCTCGTCTAGAGTTGATGCTTGGATAGCCAAAGCTTCGGTACCCGGAGCTCAGTGTCGAGTCTTTAATCTGAGAATGAGCTTTGCTAGTTTGGACATTTTACTTCCTTGTCCTGCTCTTGTTGCCTCCCACTAAGATTCGACAATTTCATCTTCATTGGTTTGGCTAGAGACGATCTTCATTGAAACTTTAGTTCACTGCGAACCTAGATAGATGCTATCACACTTTCTTTTCTGCTTAATCACTTCAACTGGGTAGTTAACTGTTGAATTTAACATTAAGCTCTGACTTCCGAGCATGCATAGAGCTCTACTGCATTTAACTTAGGCACGAATGGATGATGCCATTGATGCTTTGAACGATTCGGTCCTCAATAACTTCAACTTATATTGGTTGCTTGTAACTGTTAGAATTAAATATATGCCCGGTAATTTTTTTAAACATCAACAGTCTTGAAATCAATCATTCTCTGTAAGTGCTATTTTTGCTGTTGATATATTCAATTCCCATTCACCTGCTCCAAATCTTAAGCATAAACTCTGTACTCACTAGTTCGCTATCTTTTGAAGTTAGGTTGATTTTCAGCTAGACATGCCTGTAAAGATGGTCGTCTGCTTAATGCTCTATATGTAACTTATCCGACTATTAGACTCAGTGCAACAATGGCTCTGGGTGGTCGTTTAAGGATTCATTGCTTGGTATTTTGGTGGATATTCATGAAGCTTATATCCGACTCTCCGTAGTTGCTCGTTGCCCAGAGTTTGAGTGTTTGTTTTTTTTAAAATAACATTGCAACTTTAACTCAAACCCAGGTGTTTTAAACTTAATAATGGAGAATCAAATCCTGATGTCTGACTATCCTTGGGTTTTGGATGCTTGGGTACTCAATGTTCGGTGCTCGGTTGTCAATGCTCAGTGAAACAATCTTCGATGCTGGTTGGCGATAAATACATATGTTGTAGCTAACAAAGAGTTGCTTAAGGTATGGCTTAAAGTTATAGCTTTGTAAGAATCTCTCTCTGATGATTTATGTATATATAATATTGCAGAAGCTATCACAATCTTAATACCATTAACTTGGTGCTCGGCAGTGCGAAACTTTAATTTATTTCATTAAAGTTTCTTCAGAGCTGTCAACTCCTGGATCAAATAAACTTAGTGGATAAGTGTCTGCTATCAAGAGATTTCTTTTATCTGACCGGCACATAGTGCTGAATTTGCTAACTATGGATGAATCTTCAAGCTTTGTAACCAGGTCTATATCGTCATCTTACATCTATTAAACAAGACACAACATCTTCATTGATGCCTAAAATATAGGATTTAATGGTCAACGCCAACTAGTAGCTCGCTAATTCTGTCTTTCGTCTTACGCAAGTATCAATTCTTGAAGGTACCGGCTCATAGATAATGATCATTGGTTTTCCACCCTAAATTTGTCGACAATTGTATTATTCTGTTTCTGATATGGTGGTCATGGTCTTGGCATCAGCTTTGCTTCTTTATGCTTTTTCTTCTTTTTTTTTAAGCCTATACTTGGAATTTTAATCTGGAAATTGGGTTTCCCTCCACATGAGGATGGCAATTTTGTCTAACCATATCCAAAACTTGGGTCTCATGCATATTCCCATGCGATGCAATTTCCATACACAAAAGATATCTTTTAACTGTAGGGAATCTTAAGAATTTAATATATGCAACTGAATCCTTAAGCTTTTGATGACTTCTTTGAGGACGGGAACTCTAAGCCTTCACAACTAATATCTGAACTATAAATGACTAAATTGTTCATAAACATGTTTATAGAAAATGTGATCAAAGGAATTGCTTCTTTTGATTATTAAAATAAGTTTCATACCTTGTTGCACTCTTCACGAGTCATGATGATTTTTATATGATAAAGTTGACTACTTGCTATTTGATTTAATGAAAGTAAGATTTCCCAACAAATAGTCATAATTTGGATTTTAATTCGATTACCTAGCTCTTAATTATTTTTTGGGAATACAACGAGGTAGATTCACCCGGAGTTAGGATAAAATAATTTATTCTAAGACTTGTCAAAGTTGTGAGAAGTGGGAATGAGGTGATTGGTCAAACTGGGTAACCTACTCGGATTTGTCAGAATTTGGACTCATTGCTCCATTGAAAATTCTAGCATTGAAGCCAAAACAAAATGCAAATAAGAAAAGTGGGGTCATCATTAAATAAAAATGTACTGCCATCCCCATATGTTGAATCTTCTCTGTAAGTATTGAAGAAACATTCCCTTATGATATTTTACTACTTTTTAAATTAAATTAAATTAATAGAAAAATGAATTTTAGGTGAAATATAATTTTTAATGGAGTAAGAGATTTTTACATGAAATTGAATTATTTAAAATGAAATAGAAAAGGTGCATTTTAAAGTAATGAATTTTAAAACATCTGTATCATGAGTTCTTGTGCTTTTTAGGTTTTCTAAAGAGGTTTACTTTACAGTTTCTAGAGGGTGTTTTCTTTTAATGTTTCTATAAGGGTGCTAATTACCTAGAATTATAGAGAGGTTATCTAGGGGGAAAGGAGTATGTATTTTTCTAATTTATATAAAAGAGTGATAAAAAAGTGTGAGTTTGTGTATTTTAATCAACTCAAGAAGGGTTACAATTTCTTTTATTGGTATTTTATCTCATACACCGAAGTAACACTAATCTATATAAATCTTCTGTGCTCTTTTTTTTTTCTGATTTTGATTTTTATTTTGACATATTTATTGATTGGTTTAGTTGGGTGGATTTTTCCCAACAAGTAGTATTAGAATTTTGGTTCTTTGGTTAAAACCGAAAAATACGGTGGTATGTAAGTAAAAATATGTGCGCTTTTTTGTAGATGAATTTATTTAATTTGTAAAAATTCATCAATAACAACAAAAATAACCATATTCATTGAATTTATTTAGTAAAAAATCATATTATTGCAATTTTAAAAATTTTAACTCACTCATTTGTCAAAAAAATTTATAAAAATAGAACAAAAAACTTAAGGCAAACAAAAACATATATGACAACTTAACAACTAGAAAACAACCAAAAAAAAACAATAAAATAGCAACAACAACCTAACAAAATCCAATTTGAATAGCTTTGTTTGCTTCTATTTTATAAAGCAACAATAACAACCTTAAAAAAAAAAAAAAGGCCCAACAAAATAATGAAGAATATAACCCAACAATCACCCCAAGGATTAAGAACCAGAAATAACAAAATTCAACACCTATCATCCCCACGATTGTGGATCCTAAAGCATTCCAGCCCATGCTATTATTTGTTGAGATCGTAGGCCTAGGCCAATCGCAAGACCATAAATTCAGGCATTTCATCTCTTTCTATCGCGATTATGTTATCATCCGCAATCGTGCCCAACCTAATTCTTGTAACCTAAAACTATCGCCACCCTCTTCTTTTGAAACCCATGATCTCCATCAACACCAAGAACCCTAACCAACCTTCAAAATTTAAAAACCCATCATTTTTTCTCTCATTCAATCTCATCTTCTCCCCATTTTTCATCAATTTCAAACCTTCATTTCATCTTCCATTCCATATCTAATCTCTATTCCACCTAATATCTCAAAAACAGAGCACACCAGTCTTCCATTATGCCATGTCTTGAGCAAAAAAGAAGGTAAAGATAGTGACATTTTTCACACACCACTCAGAAGATGTCAATCTCACCGACGAGTATGGAGCTCTATTCTTGATTCTTTCATGTGATGAAGGAGATAAATATATCAAACACCTTCATAAAATTTTTACTATACCTAAAGTCTTGGATATAGAAACTCTAAAGAATATCAAACTTATTTTCAAAAAATGAAATGTAATACATGCATTACATTTCATTTTTTATTTAATGTATTTGTGCAAAATTTAACCCAAATAAATGCTTGATGCTAGAAATTTTTGTGTGATTATCATTGCTGTAAGCATTATGTATGTTTATGGTTTTATTGAGCCTATACTGTTTAATCTTTTATTAATGGTTAGTTTAAGTCCTTTTTAAGCTTTGTTAATTATTTGAGTTGAGAATTTTGAGTTTTTAAGCAATCTAATGTGTGTTGCTATTCATTTTATCATAGTTATGAGTTGATGTTTTGGGATTTAGTATAGTGAATGAACTAAACTTCTTCCTAAGGTTGCTTTTGGTTGTAAATGAAAGAAGTTATTCAAAATGCCTTCTTCCAACTCTAAAAAAAATATAAAATGTGCTAAGGAACTTGAATTCCCTTCTACTTCAATGTTCTTGTAAAAGAGTACGAGCATTCAAAAAACTTTATTAGCAGTGTTCACGTTGAGCAGTTCGGGAAAGATAGGGAACTAGTAAAAGAGGGAAGAATAGCAAAAAATTTAAAAAGACAATAAAAAGGGAGAGAGTTAAATTAAAAATAATGTTAGCATGTCAAATTAAGAGCCACATTAGTTTAAAGTATTTTTATTCATTTGTACTTCTCTTAAGATGTTGATTCATGATTATATGATTTTAAATAGACAACATGCTCTTTACTTGGTAATTTACATTTCAAGCTTGAATTGTTAACTTTGTTTATGGAATCTTTAAGCTAGCTATTAAAAAAAGATTGTAGTATGAGCTTGATGAAAGGTGGATATATGCTTTTGTTTATTGCATTGATAATTGTTGTTCTTGAGTTTGCTTAAGAACAAGCAAAAATTCAAGTGTCGAGGTATTTGTTGGTGCTAAATTTTATATAGTTTTAGTACTCATTTTAGCATTCATTCTTTCATTCATTCATTTTAGGTTGCATTTTAATGTAGTTTAGTTAATAGAAATAGAAGTGTAAGCACCCAATTTCGGGATGCAATTGTGCACAATTGCGACGTAAGCCCCAATGATGAAATTCATTCAAAAATTGAACTTGGTTGTTGATTTTTTGGACTTTAGGGACTAAATTGCAACGTTTTTTAAGATTTGATTGCAAATAAGTCAATTTTTCATGGGTCTTTTGGTAAAAAAATTGAAATTCAGAATTATGGATTTCCGATCGGAAATCCATAATTCCGATCGGAAATCCAATATTTCGATCGGCATTACACAATTCTGACTCGTAAAATCCTTTTTTTTTAATTTTTTGCGTATTTTTTATCGATTTTTCAGTGTTTTGATTGGTTAAAAATTGAATTTTTATAATTATTTTTTATATGGAAAAGATTTTGACGCATTCAAAATACGCAACTTTCAAAAATCAAATCCTTATCAGTATGTTTTGATAAGAGATGAGTCTATTCCTCCTTTGGAGGAGGCCAGTACGCGTAGACTCTGTATTTAAAAGCAGAGTCTGCACGTATGCTGGGGGAGGACCTTTTTTTGGGAAGAAAATTTTTGAGACTCATAGAGAGAACTGTGTAAAAAAAAAAATTGACTACGCAAACAAAAACCCTAAAATCCAAAATGCTACTGAGAACTTCTTTTCAGTCCATAATCAATAGCTATTCAATTTCAACGGTGAAAATCCTAGTCTAAGGGGCCATCTTAAAGCATATGCACGACATTCTCTTTTTTTTTCTTCTCTTCTCTTTTTATGATTTTTTATTTTATTTCATTTTTTATTTTATTATTCAATTTCATTAGTAATCTAATTATTTCTGTGTTTTTATTTTGATATGCAAATGAGGATTAAGGAGGATACTGTCTGTGTTCAAATAAATAGAATATTCATGGAAGATCTTGTATTGTTTCCCAATAGAATTTAGGGTTTTATTTTTATTTTTTATTTTGGTGTTCTGTGTTTTTTTTATGGATGTATAATTGTTTAATTTTAGATTTTTTTATGTAGTTTGTAATAGCCCCAGTAATGGGAATAGTAAATTTTTTTTAATTTTCTGCACTTTAAAATTAATTAGTAAAACTAGGTCCACTAGGTAAGATTAATTAAAATTAATGGTGACTTTAGTTAATTAGGATGTGTATGTAATTAAATTAGGTTTTTCAGAAATCATATGTGAATGTATTTTGATTTGATTTTGTGATGTTTTTTATGTTTTTTTAATGTTTTTGGGCCCCAAGCCCACGTTTAAGTCTAACCCACTTAATAAATAGGCTTAAAAATGATTTAGGACTTTAAATAAGTAAAATCAATTTAGGCCCATTAAGTTAATTAGATTTTAGGCCCACTTAGTTAATTAAAAACTTGTTTAGACTTAGCTCAACCCACTTAAATTAATTTCTTTTAAATAAATAGACCTAGGCCCACATTTCATTTAAAATAAAACCAAGTTAGATTTAGGCCCACTAATTTAATTTTTCTTTAAAATTGAATAGACTTAAGCCCATATCTTAGATAGACTAAAATAAATAGATCTAAACTCACTAATTAATAAAAATGTAGGCCCACCTTTAAGTCCATTTCACTTGTTAATAAATATGTAGATTTAGCTAGCTTATAAAATAAAATTAACATAGTTTAGACATAGGGACATTGCTTTTTTAATGCATTTTCACTTGTAATTTTATTGACTTGCTGCCTTTTGGGTTAGATGGATGTTAATTAGGGTTTAATAAAATTGCATGTAATTAGAGGATGAAATAATCATTTATAAAATTATTGTAAAAGAACACGAGACTAAGAAAAGTTAGTATTCCGTATCCAGAATCTCCTGGTTGTGGTGCTAGCTTTCTTTTAGAGAATCGAGTACCACCTTTTCAATTTGACCTAAGTATTACCCTGGGTGGCAACTCCTTATCTCCACACCATGTCTTTGTGATAGTGGTTAGTGTGTTCTCTAAAGCCCTGAGCCTAAATAGTATCGCAGTTGCTTAAATCTTAGACGCGTGCTAAACCCCTCCGTCTATAATGGCGACTCCACTGGGGATAAGAGATACTGATTCTACTTGTGTTCTTTAGAATTTTTTTATCGATTATTATTTCATTCTTGCATTCATTCTGCATGTCCCTACTAAACCGATGGCGTTGGTTTATGATTCCATGATTCCACTAGCTTCATGGAGTTGTAGATTGACTAAAAATCACTCTTAGCCTTAATTTGGTCCAAGAGAGATTACCGGGCTCATCTAACTAGAGTCTGTAACCTAAGTCCTTAATGAGGGTAATCTTCTCTCGAGTTGGTAAAGGATGTTGGGCCCCTCTAACCTTGGCCTGTAACTCAAAGTCCATAATGGAGAGCATCTTGCTAAGGGAACCTTAACTTTTTCACCGGACCCTAACCACATATAATGGCCTACTTACTTCCCCTAGGATCTTTATCTAAAGTGTTTGTTTGTTTGAATTACCATGAGGTATTTCTATTTATAAAAGCCCATGCCTATACCTTTGAAGCTCATTTAGGCTAATAAGGATTAGGCTAGACCCTTATATTTAGAAATGTTATTTCTATGCTTTTTGTTTTAATGAGAGATTTGGCATGCGCGTCGGCTCTTAATATCCCTTGTTGATATGAAGGCCAATACCAAAAATCCTAAGAAAAAGAGACTCACCATTAAACACATGTGCGAGAGGAATAACGTTGGAAGGCTTATGCTTGCATGTTGCCTGTTGATTGCTTCTTGATACTTGCTACTTGCTAAGTGCTTGCCTGCTATTTGTCACATAAACACATGCATCATGCATACATGCATATATACAGTCCATGCATCATACTAACACCTTATTTTGCAACCATCATAAATTCATCTGGGTCTTCTCGTGTATAGGGACGAAGAGGTGGCAGATTGACCAGAGTTGATTTAAGTCTAAAGTCCATAACTCAAGGCATTCTTCACAGACTGGAGAGACTAGAGGGGACTCCAATCAATCCACTATTCCTAGAAGTTGAACCAACTCAGACTGAACAGACTGAAATGGAACAACAACCAGAGATGTGGACCTTGGAGGACATTAAGGGAGCTTTGATGGATGACATGAGAGCTATGATGCAAGATGAACTATGATAGGCTTTGGCTGGACTAGTGCAACCTGTTCTTGAACAGCAACCTGTTGTTAGACAACCACCTGCTACTGTTATTAAACAACCACCTAATACTACTGTTGAATAGCCACCTACTGTAGGAGCTCCACCTGTTGTTGTAGCTCCTCCACCTGCTGCTAACAATGTTGGGGGGCAACCTACTGGTAGAAATGTGCCTGCTACTGATGTGAGACTGTAAGACATTGAAAACTACATGGCAGAAAAGGCAAAGAGAGAATCACTTGAATTTGTTCAAGACCTTGAGTCCAAGCAGATCCAAGTAGATGCAAGCACTGACTCAAAAAATGTCCAAGATGGAAGAACTTATTAGAGGACAAGGAATAGGATATTCTTTTGACTTTGATGATATGTTGCAAATGAAGGGTGACAAGCTACCTGACAAGTTCAAAATGCCTCAACTGCAAAAATTTGATGGGAGGGGAGACCTTAGAATTCATTTGAGTCAATACACAATAACCATGAGCACTACTAAAGCACTATTATCAGTAGTTGCTAGGTTGTTTGAGCTGTCTCTAGAAGGAATGGTTGTGAACTGGTAACATGGGTGTCACGACCCAAAATAGGGGGTCATGACCGGCGCTAGGGAACGAGAATTCTTTCAAATCGAGAACCCGTAGCAAGTCTTAAAAATAAAAGCATGCAATTTAATAAAATAAATAAAATAATTATGCAGCGAAAATTAAATCTTGAATATAAAATAATAATTTCTTAGCTCACTTTAACAACATAATCTCATCTCATATATAATAAAATCTTTAAGTACAAATTTCAGAGTAACACTTTAAATTTAAAATCTCATACAAGTATAAATATAAATAAAGCTCACAACAGATTAAAGTACAACCACTACTGTAGTGTCTAGAGTAAAAAATAAAACTTAGGTAAGCAGTTTATATAATAAAGTCAGAGCAGAAGAAATCTGACAAACAGATCTACTGCTGAGGTCTGAAGAAAAAAACTCTCCTAAAAATTATGAACAGAGGGGAGTCAGACTTCACTGAGTGAATTATTATAATATATATACATGCATAACTAAATGCCAAATGCAGACACTCAATAGTATATATAATAAATATATATACAGGCAAATACACACAAATGCAGCAAAATCATTTTATAATGAAAATCATCAGTTTATAAAGGATCAAATAAAACCCTATATTTTCGCAACCTTAAATATCAATAGAACTCACTTAAGCCATACAGGCCCACTTAGTTCCAAATAATTCACTTAGTCCAACTGGACAGTAGACTGGCCCCGAGACACTAAGTCAACTGAGGTTCAGCAGTCTAACTGTCAGTGTGATTGACCCTGAGACACTTGGTCAACCGAGCTCCAACAATCACACTCTCAATCACATCAATTTCAATCATATTAATCAACAAGTCATAATCCACCAATAAGTTAGTAATTTAACCTAAAATCTATTGTCATACCGATACATACTTGGTCTTAGTGCTGCCCACTAGGAAGCACGTTCTATCAATATCCTTCATTTTAATATAAAACATATATTCCATAAAATAAATGATGCATATTGATATTTAAAATAAATAAATATACCATATATATACCAAAAATATACCTAAAATAAACTAAGTATATTTCAGGTATATATACATATAATCAACTTAAATAATCACAAAACATATTAAATTTAACTAATAATATATTTTAAAAACAAGCTGTATTTAATTGAAAAAGAAAACATGCATTTATTTTACAATATACCAAAAATATACTAAAAGTATACCTAAAATATACTTAAATATTCAAATAGTCAATTATGCAAAAATTTGCATTTAGAACATAAAAATCTAAACATGCACCCTAAGCAATGCATATACATTATAATAACTTATAGTTTTGCGCTCCACGAGACAGGTCCAACGGGCCTGGTCCACTAGGCCTCGATCTCGGCACAACTAACAAATAAATAAATAATACAAAATTAGAATAAATCTAACTTAATTTCTAAAAACTCGATCTAGAATTTTAGACACGGACAGATATTTAGAATTAGACCCGATATCACATTTTATGAGAATTCTACCAAAAATTCGGCAGAGCCTCCTCTATAAAAAGGACATCTTTCTACTTAAAAAGTAGAGCCAGTCCTGCAAGAAAACACACTTCGAATACAAAATATGCTCACAACCCTCGATCGGAATGCCAAACTGCAAATTCCACCGACCGAGGTCCACAATTCACAAAATATGTTAAAATTCCATAAATACCAAAAATACCCTTTTTAATACCAAAATATAACAATTTAAATATTTAAACACTAAAAATAATTATTTAATTAACAATTACTTTAAAACCCTAATATTAATATAATATTATTAAAAATCTATATTTCTTGATAAATACACTAATATTAATAGAAATTCATTTTATAAATCCAAATTACTCATTTAGTCCAAAAACATACTAAAGTTTGCTAAAAACCCATTTATTTACGAAAATAGTATATTATTTATAATTTGAAAATAATTTTTTAAAAATAGTTTTAATTAGTTAGAAATAGTAAATAATTTGTAAAAAATCATTTTTATACCTCAAATAATTATTAAAACCAATTAAACTTGATATTTAACTAAAAATACTACCAAATTATCAAAATACCCCTAATATATAAAAATTCACATAATATACTATAATTACTCAAAAATTCAATAAAAATTATATAATTACTCTAAAATTATTTTATTAACATATAATTCAATAAAATCAACAATTATACTCAATTAACCAATTAATTTTAACAAAACACATATAAAACCTATATTTCCAAAATTTACATAAACTAAATAAAATTATATTAATTACACAAAAATTATAAATTAAATTATAAAATTAATTTCAACCTCCATAAACACTAAAAATCACAATTTCACAATTTATTTAATTAATTTACAAAAATTAGAAAATAATAAAAAATTCACAAAAATCAAAATAAATTCCAAAAATTCCACAAAAATTTCAGAGTGTAAATTAAGCTAGCAAAATAAAATTTTGTGAAGACACTTAGCTTGAATCTCAAAGATAAAAGTTCAAAAAATGGAAAAACCCTAGATGGTTGAAATGAAGAAATCATTCACCACCAAAATCTAGGCCAAACCAAGAGAAACCAAGCTTAGAGACATACTCAACAATGCTTAGGGAAGGAAAAGAGACCGTTGGTGTTAAAACGGTGGCCAAAAAGTCAATGAACAGAGAGGAGAGGAGTTTCAAGTTTCTCGGCCAAAAACGGGCTGAACGGCGCTGAAGAAGGTGGAGGAAAGTGGCGGAGCAGCTGGAGAGAAAGGCAGCACTCCAGGAGGCACACTAATGGTAGGTGGCCAGACTTGCAGCGATGAGGGGATGGTAAGGGGTAGGTTTCGGGGGTGAGGGAAGGTGAAGATGATGTTTTTATTATTATTATTATTATTATTATTATTATTATTATTATTATTATTATTATTATTATTATTATTATTATTATTATTATTATTATTATTATTATTATTATTATTATTATATAAAACTTTATATTATAATATTAAAAACTTTATAATATACCCAAAAAAACACACCACACATTTATACACACACACACACACATATATATATATATATAATACATGAAATAAAAATAACCCTAAGTATATATGCATGTATAAATGTGTGTGTGTGTGTGTGTGTGTGTGTGTGTATATATATATATATATATATAATAATAATAATAATAATAATAATAATAATAATAATAATAATACATACATACATACATACATACAATAATAATAATAATGCATGAACCCATATAATTTGTTAAAATAAAATAACATTAAACAATAAAATATTATTTTCCAAAATAATGAGTTTCGAAATAATTTTTACGTAGAAAACTTTAAATAAACATAAAATAACGTTAATTATTAAAAAAATAATTAAATAATCAAATATATATTAAAAATTTATTAACACTGCATATCCCGATAAAATATAAGAATATTTAAAAACTCGGGTTATTACAATGGGTTAGAAAAGTATATTAGAGCTGACTGGAAGGAACTATGTACTGCATTCTTGAAATAATATGATTATAACACTCGATTGGAAGTGTCAATTAGGGATTTGGAGTTGACTAAATAGAAATCAAATGAGTCTTTTTCTGATTTCTTAACTCGTTTCATGAATAAAGCAAGGATGATGAAAAACAAGCTTGCTGAGAAGGATCAAGTTAGAATGATAGTTCGTAATATGTCACCTAATTTGGTCAAGAGGTTACAGATGATGAATCCCAAAAACTTTGTGGATTTGTATGATGATGGGTTACAAGCTGAGGAAATTGAGAGTGAGAAAAAGAAAACTGCTAGAGGCATATGAACTCGAAACTACCCAACTAGGGGCATACAACAAGGAAGTACTAGCTGAGCTGTGGAGGTGCGTTGAGTTCAGTAACCCCAAAGGTTCTCCAATTTCAACCAACCACTCTCCAAAGTCCTAGAGAGGCTAATTCAAAAAGGCCTACTCTGACCTTTGATCTTTTCCAAACCCCTGAATCCAAATCTCCTTGGCTATGATCCAAACAGTTACTACAGGTTTCATCAAGTAGCTAACCATTCCATAGATATTTGCATTTGCCTAAAACACGAAATCCAAAACCTGATAGACTCTAGAAAAATCACCAACCTTGAGAAATCCAATTCAAACCCAAACACCAGAACAACCCTTTCCCAAACTACCAAAATGTTCCACCACTAGCCACCATGTTGATTAACTTAGGGGTTAGCGAAGAAGAAGTCCTAAGCTCCTTCGAGGACCTCAACCTTATACCCAATGGAGAACCTCTCGGACAACCACAGAGAGGAGTGGCAAATTTACTGGGCCAGCCCTTGGGCAAGTTTGATTACAGAGTATTCTACTCAAAACCACCCTCTGTCGATATCCCTATTGAATCAATTAAGCCCTCAGGTTAGTAAGATGAGTTTAATGATAAGCCGGTAAAAGAAGAGCCAGAAATTCCCAAACAGTTACCAAGAGGAGTTGAAGATCTATTGGGATAACCTTTGGGCAAGTTCGATTATAGAGTATTCTATTCTAAACCCGCTTCTGCTGACACACCCATGGAAGAGATCGTGTCGACATATTAGGGTGATGAGTTTGAAGAAGATGAATTCTTAACCCCAGAACTGTCCCAAGAAGGGGTTGAAGAGCTGCTAAGCCAACATATGGACAAGCTGAGGGAGTTGAAAGGAAAAGAAACATGCACAGTGAAAGTTTGGAAAAATAGGAAAAGAGAACGGATTGTTGGGGCCATGGACATCTGGTATATTCTGATGAAGAAAAACCCACTAGAGTCGATGTATGGAGTGATACTCCAAATGTGAATCATGTTACTAAAAGTGGGAGGAATTACCGGGTAGCAGAAAAACAAAATGAAAGGGTTATAGAAAGGGAAGAAACAGAAGATGCAGAAGTAGAGTAAGGACAAAAAGAAGACCTGATCCTGGAACAACTTAAGAAGGCTAAAGTGAGTGTGAGCATTTGGGTATTACTGATGCATTCAGGTAGTCACAGAAAGGCTCTGGTTAAAGCTTTGTCGAACATGAGCATTGAAACAAAAACTATGCCTGAGGCTATGGTAGCAAAGGTGACAAAAAAGAAACGTGGGCTGATAACATTCTCAAATGATGACTTGCCTTTGAAGGGAAGAAATCATAATAAGGCATTATTTATCCCAATTGAAGTAAAAGGGAAAAGAACCAACTTTGTAATAGTGGATGACGGTTCAACTATAAATGTATAACCGCTAAAGATCCTTCCTAATCTAGGTTAGAAAGTAGATGACTTGATGGCTAAACCTCATAATCAGATCTTACAATGATAGTACTAGGAATGTGGAGGGGACATTCCAAGCTCTGATTAAAATAGGACCTGTAGAATTTACCATTGAGTTTACCATACTGGACATTCCAGCCACTTATGCCTTGTTATTGGGACGGCCATGGTTCCATGCCTTGGGAGGGGTAACCTCAACTGTGCATCAAAAGATAAAATTCCCTTATGAAGGAGAAGTTGTGACCATAAAAACTAGGACCAATGCTGTCGTGGCATCCATATTGGATAAACAGAAATAAGTGTATGCACCCCCTAGTTTCCAGATTATAGGGATATTTGATGGGACTAAAATGGATCCGAGAGTAGCAAAAATGATGAAGAGCATGAATTAGCGGCTTAGATAAGGACTAGGGAAGAATGAACAAGGAGAATTCCCACGATTCAAAAATCAAGATGACACAACAGGATTGGGTTTTACAGGGGAAGCAAAGCTAAAAGGTATAAGGGAAAGGAATATATTCAATGCAGAAAAGAAGAAGCTTTATGCAAAAGTTGGTAATTCGAGTTAGAACTTCATTAAGTCAGGGGAAGGAAAATACTATCTAGGAGCTAAGGAATCAGTCAGTGTTTCTGGAGCAAATGTCCCTAGGTTTGAGATCTTCAAGAAGCAAATTGTGGAGAATCTGATGAAGGACAACAAAAAGGAAGTGATGAAGCTGGCAACTGAGAGGATGGGTAGTGTTGCTATTAAAGAGTTGTTATGTTAACCACCTCAAGGACAACCACTATAAGACTCAGCATTCCTAGCATCTAGAATAGGAAATAAAATTTCTCATTTTCTCATTGAATAAAATTTTAGTTTTTAGTGATCAATGATATAAATTCGGATTATGCTTGCTTAAGTAATGTACATCCTAATGGTACTATGCATTATGATATTGATTGCATCTGCTTATTTGACATAAATTTAATTCAATTAGCTTCATTCAGCATGGGCACAAATGCAAATTCAAAGAACATACATACATCACATGATGTAACTTCTAAAGATAGGAAATATGAGAAAAAAATAATAAAAAATGAAAAAACAAAGAGAAAAAAAAAAGAACAGTAAATTAAAAATTAGAGAGGAAAATTCATGACTAACTGATAACAGGAGATATATCATGTGATGTATTGAATGTTCTCATTTGTTCCCTAATGAATGATTAAAATTGAATTTTAATTTTTTGTTCAAACATCATATATTAGTCTTTATCATACTGCATAAGTATCTGAATGGAAAAACAATACATGATGAAAGCTAAATCAGAGCTATGAGATCACTATTTTAGTGACGTTTTCTTTTTGCCACCTCCTTCATAATTTTCCTTGTAAGCCTAGCGTCCCTTTATACTTTGAGAATTCAGGTGGCTCAGTAACTTGCTTTTCAACCCATACATTGTAATTGTCATCAATTATTGCATCAGCATCAAGCCTCATATTCTGCTCAAGAATTCTTTGAAGTGAAAGTCCAATTCATTTCATCATCTAGAACTCGCTTCAATCAATTTGCCCACTCCTATACATCTTCAATACATGAGATTGCAGCTAATAGGGTTAGTAAGACAAAGGGCCAATAACAATAATGACTAAACTGAGTCTCTTATGAACATAAAAAAAGGTAATTGCTAGGATGAATTCAAAATGAAGTTGGGGGCAAAATGTAACTTCGGGAAAAGTTAGGGGCAAAACAGTAAATACAACAGTATAACTTCAAAGTTAGTGAAAATGATCTCAGGGCAGAAATGAGTATACTACAAGCATATAGATATAACAGTTATCATACAGCAGAAGCAGTAATAAAAAGAAAAGTTCAATAGTGCATCGATCAATCATGAGCTCCAATGTAAAGCCATAGATCCCACTCGCTCGCCTGGTTATTTGTCTGATAGGCTATATCAGAAGCTCAAACATCAGAAGTAACAACAATGAAGCATCAAATGCTTGAACCTACAAGCTGTTGATAAGGCACCTCATTCTCACACTCCAAGCTGCAAACATAGCTTTGCTCCAAACAGAAGACCTATTAGGATCATGCATGTTATACATAACATGCATACACTTGCATACATTTGCTGTGAAACTTTCTTTGCATAATAAAGTCTTTAAGCCTAGTCAAGATTGTCCAAACACTTTGCTACTAACATTTAAGATTAGTGTTATAAAAGTGCAAGAAAGTAGTCAGAGTATTCATAGGTAAAGCATTTGAAGGAATGAAAATAAAAGGAGTGACATTACTAAAAAGCATCATCATGGTGACCTCAAGAGGCTAGATAAGACTTTCAAGCTCCTCAAACTCAGTATCCATCTCCATAGTCTCATCGGGATCATCATTTGGAATAGCCCTCTGCAATAGTTAGACCATTGTAGGGTATGGAATATGGTAACGAGAAGGTCCAACATGTCAGCGATATATGCACTCGGCCCTAAAAAGGGAAGAATGCACTCAAAACTTGGGATAAATGCTCTCTGAAAAATTCTTTAATTATGAAATAAAAATCTCTAACTCATAAATCTTCTCTTTTACAAGAAATGTTAAGAAGAGGAATTATGGAGCCCTCTACCATAGCATAAACAGAATAAAGCCACAACTTCGATGGTAGAATATCGTGACCCTACGACTAGAAACATCATCACTACAATCAAAAAGGGAAGAATGCAAAAGAATAACATTGCATTTTGACAATATAAATAAACCATACTAACTTACGGTATTTTGTGTAGGAAAAATAAAAGAGAATGAAGAAGAGGAAAGGAATTGATACATCAATAAGAATGACTAGGATAGCAAATGCCAATCACTTGTCAAAATCTCACTCTGTGTGATAAACAGCCTGACAAATAGCAAAGGGAAGCAGTATAACTCTATCTATTTTGATTCTGCAGTAAAGTATAAAGAAAATTTATAAAATTGAGAGTAAATTCATCCACTTCATGATATCATGTATGAAAACTTATCTCATGACCTTTGATTTTAATGGCTTTCTTTTATTAGCCTCTTAGAATTCAGATGTATGCTGAGAGTTAATAGTTCTACGTTGAGAGTTTCTAAAACTCTAATCAATTAAATGCTTATTTTACACCTAAATGAGGGGAAGAATATATAAAGACAAAATCTATGGACTTGCAGTATAAATTGGTTGAATTTCAAAGTGTCATTTTAGTCTTTTGAATAATAAATGTGCATATAATCTACTCCAAAGCTCATAAATGAGTACGAATATAAATCCCTCAATGGTATCCATGCTGAGTAATACGAGAAAGGTGGGGGAACACTAAGAGGAGAATTAGAATAAAAGCAAGCATAATGTACTCCAATGCCCAAAAATGAGTAAGAGTATCAACGTGAACCTCTAGCAGTATCCACGCTGAGTAATACAAGAAAGGCTGGGGAATACAAAAAGAGGACCCAAGTTAAAAAAAAATTTGCTCTATATACTCCAATGCTCTATAAGAGTATGAGTATCCAAAGGACCTTTTCAATGATATCCACGCTGAGTAATATGAGAAAGGCAGGGAAATACTGGGATAAGGAAGAAAAGCACAAAAATAATTCAAAGACTATTTTGATACTCCAAATTCAATATTTTTATGATTAATTTCCATAAGTTTTGTTTAGCAAATTCTCCCTAAAATTAAGTATGGAAGTAAGCTCTTCACTTGGTAAAAGATACACTCTCAGCATAAGCTGGTTAACGATGCCTTTGACCTTTGCAAATGGTAAATAAATGACAATCATGAAAATAAAAAATAGTGAGATTCATTAAGTGCATGCTATCTCATGATAAAATGATGAATTTTCTCATAAATTTTCAACATTATAATGTACTTTTATACATTGATCATGGTTGAAACTAACTTCAACAAGTTTGCAGGAATTGTAAAACCAGAAGGAAGTGCACAATGGAATTAAAATTAGTCAGTACAAAGAATTCAAAAGCATTCGACTCAAATAACCAAAGATAAAAATCAATAAGCTGTTATGGACTGTAGCAACATCAAAGGCGAGCAATGAAAGGGTGGCAATCAATTTGCAAGTAATTATGGATTGTAGCTAATCATGAGCAGTTATGGACTGCAGCATCATCAGTGAGCAATAAAAGGGTTGCAGCTAATCGTGAGCAGTTATGAACTGTAGCATCATCAGTAAGCAATGAAAGGATTGCAGCTAATCTCAAGCAGTTATGGACTGTAGCGTCATCAATGAGCAATGAAAGGGTTGCAGCTAATCGCATAGATTAATCAACACTATATGATCGAGTGTAGTGTATTCCACTTTAGTCCATTACTTTTGTGTGCATATGAATTCAAGTTCTTTCATTGCAATTTGGTTCATAATTGCATTCGGATTAGGAATATGTTCCTAATTAAACCATGACATTCATCAAATTAATAATTCATTGAATTATTAAAACTGCATAATCAATCTGTGATTCTAAATTTTCTGTTAAGTACAGAATACAGAACAAGATTATAGAATTCATTTTTTGCATTTTACATGCATCATTTCAATCAAAGGATTCATATGTTGCATAGTAGCTATGATATGAATTTCAAATGATTATGTTATATGCTGCACAATAGTTATAACCTTTATTATGTTATGTACTGCATAGTAGTTATGACATAAACTTTCAAATTTATCAGTGCTAGACGTTCCACAGGAACTATAGCAAATTTTCAGTTCAACTTCACTAGACGTTTCACAGGGAATATAGTGTACATCGTTAAACGTCCCACAGGGAATATAACAAAAATTCATCATCACTAGACATCTCACAAGGAATATAGTGTACATCGTTAAACGTCCCATGGGGAATATAACGAAATGTCATCATCATTAGATGTCCTACAGGGAATATATTGTGCATCGTTAGACGTCCCACAAGGAATATAACGAAATTCATCATTGCTAGGCGTTCCACAAGAACTATAGCAAGGTTTTAATTTATCATCACTAGACATCCCACGGGGAATACAGTGTGCATCGTTAGACGCCCCATGGGGAATATAATGAAATTCATCATTGCTAGACGTTCCACAAAAACTATAGCAAGTTTTTAATTTATCATCACTAGACATCCCACAGGGAATATTGTGTGCATCGTTAGACGTCCCACGGAGAATATAACGAAGTTCATCATTACTAGACATTCCATAGGAACTATAGCAATTTTTCAATTTATCATCACTAGACATGCCATAGGGAATATAGTGTGCATCGTTAGACGTCCCACAGGGAATATAATGAAAATCATCAGTGCTAGACGTTCCACAGGAACTATAGCAAATTTTCAATTCAACTACACTAGACATCCCACAGGGAATATCATATGCATCGTTAAACGTTCCACATAGAATATAATGAAATTCATCATTGCTAGACGTTCCATAGGAATTATAGCAAGTCTTTAATTTATCCTTACTAGACATCCCATAGGGGTGTGCATTGTTAGATGTCCCACAGGGAATATAATGAAATTCATCATTATTACATGTTCCACAGGAACTATACCAAGATTTCAATTTATCATCACTAGACGTCCCACAGGGGTGTGCATCGTTAGATGTCCCACAGGGAATATAACAAAATTCATCATTGCTAGACGTTCCACAAGAACTATAGCAAGTTTTCAATTTATCATCACTAAATGTCCCCAAAGGGAATATAGCTAAACTCATTTACACAAAGTCCACTAGACATTTAGCAAGAAATATAGTGACACTTGCCGAACATCATACTTTGCTCAGTAATTTGAGCATCAATCTATCATTTAGGATACAATTAAGTGTCCTAATTTCTTTCTTTCAAAATTGTGTGCTTCTACTGCTTTACTGTAATTTGTCAAGCAAACAACGACAAAGGGGGGCAACTGTAAGCACCCAATTTCGGGATGCAATTATACACAATTGCAACGTAAGCCCCTATGATGAAATTCATTCAAAAATTGAACTTGGTTGTTGATTTTCTGGACTTTAGGGACTAAATTGCAATATTTTTTAATATCTAATTACAAATAAGTCAATTTTTCAGGGGTCTTTTGGCAAAAAAAATTGAAAATTGAAATTATGGATTTCCAATTGGAAATCCATAATGTCGATAAGAATTATGGATTTTCCAATCAGAAATTGAATTTTCCCATCGGCATTACACAATTCCTACTCATAAAATCCCATTTTTTCAATTTGTTGCGTATTTTTTTTTATCAATTTTTCAGTGTTTTGATTTGTTAAAATTGAATTTTTATAATTATTTTTTATCTGGAAAAGATTTTGACGCAATCAAAACACCCAACTTTCAAAAATCAAATCCTTATCAGTCTATTTTGATAAGAGATGAGTCTGTTCCTCCTTTAGAGGAGGCCAGTATGTATAGAGTCTGCATTTAAAGTAGAGTCTGCATGCGTGCTAGGGGAGGACCTTTTTTTAGGAAGAAAATTTTTGAGACTTACAGAGGAGAACTGCATAAAAAAAAAAACTTTACTGCGCAAACAAAAACCCTAAAATCCAAAACGCTACTAAGAACGTCTTTTTTAGTCCATAATCAATAGCTATTCAAATTCAATGGTGAAAATCCTAGTTTGAGGGGCTATCTCAAAGCATATGCATAACATTCATTTTTTTCTTCTCTTCTTTTTTTGTGATTTTTATTTTATTTCATTTTTTTTATTATTCAATTTCATTACTAATCTAATTATTTCTGTGTTTTTGTTTTGATATGCAAATGAGGATTGAGGAGGATGTTGGTTGTGTTTAAATGAATAGAAGGTTCATGGAATGCCATGGAAGATCTTGTATTGTTTCTCAGTAGAATTTAGGGTTTATTTTTATTTTTATTTTTATTTTTTATTTTGGTGTTCTGTGTTTTTTTATGGATGTATAATTGTTTAATTTTAGATTTTTATACGTAGTTTGTAATAGCCCCAATAGTAGGAATAGTAAAATTTTTTAATTTTTTGCACTTTAAAATTAATTAGTAAAACTAGGTCAACTAAGTAAGATTAATTAAAATTAATGGTGGCTTTAGTTAATTAGGGTTTGTATGTAATTAAATTAGGTTTGTTAGAAATCATATGTGAATGTATTTTGATTTGATTTTGTGATGTTTTTTTATGTTTTTTTATGTTTTTGAGCCCCAAGCCCATGTTTAGGCCTAACCCACTTAATAAATAGGCTTAAAAATGATTTAGGACTTTAAATAATTAAATCAATTTAGGCCCATTAGGTTAATTAGATTTTAGGCCTTTTAGTTAATTAAAAACTTGTTTAGACTTAGCTCAGCCCACTTAAATTCATTTCTTTTAAAATAAATAGACCTAAGCCCACATTTCATTTAAAATAAAACTAAGTTAGACTTAGGCCCACTAATTTAATTTTCCTTTAAAATTGAATAGACTTAAGCTCATATCTTAAATATAATCAAAAAATAGATCCAGACTCACTAATTAATAAAAATGTAGGCCCGCCTTTAAGTCCATTTCACTTGTAAATAAATATGTAGACTTAGCTAACTTATAAAATAAAATTCACATAGTTTAGACATAGGGACATTGCCTTTTTGATGCATTTTTACTTATAATTTTATTGACTTGTTACCTTTTGGGTTAGATGGATGTTAATTAGGGTTTAATAAAATTGCATATAATTAGAGGATGAATAATCATTTATAAAATTATTTTAAATGAACACGAAACTAAGAGAAGTTAGTATTCCGTATCCAGAATCTCTTGGTTGTGGTGCTAGCTTTCTTTTAGAGAATCAAGTACCACCTTTTTTATTTATCCTAGTTATTACCTTGGGTGGTGACTCGTCATCTTCACGCCATGTCTCTATGATAGTGGTTAGTGTGTTCTCTAAGGCCCTGAGCCTAAACAGTGTCACAATTGCTAAAATCTTGGACACCACTAAACCTCGCCATCTACAAAAAGACTATTATGTTTTTATTTTTAGGGAAAAGAAGACTTTAGAGGTGAATAGTATTGAGTTAGGTATGAAAAAAGCAAAGAAGAGTAGGGAAAATAAAGTTGAGTCTTTGTCGCATTTGTGGCTTAAAACGCAATCACGAGGTAGTTAAAGCAAGCTAGTCAAAGTGATGCTGAGGTTCTGTGGTGGTCGCGGGAGTGTCATGATCAAGGAGTCCTATGCCCAAGCCTTTTATAATGTTATAATGCAAAATAGCATAGTCATTTAAGGTAGTTATGTTTTACATTTCCTATGATTTATCTATGTTTATTTAATCATTGCACCATTTTTCTTTATCTTTGTTATTCTTACTCAAATTTATGTTTTGTAGGTTTTCTCAAACTAAATCTGTACATAGAAGTGTATTAGAGAGTCTTGGAATAAGAAATGATTAAAAAAAGCTAAATGAAGGATGATGTGAAGAGTGTCAAGTCATCACATAAACCCTGTGTGACGAGTTCCTCTTGAGTCAGCACACTAGTGTTGACTCATCCCCCACACCCCTTCATCATACCCTTTTATATTTGTACCTATTTCTAATGGGCACTAAATGGGATGCCAAGAAGCCTATAAATATATGAATTTGGCTTTATTTTAAGGAAAATAAAAATTATATATATATATATATATATATATATATATATTATATATATATATATATATATTATATATATATATATATATATATATATATATATATATATGCTCTGTTTGTTTGGATATTAGTATTAAACTTTAGTTTTATGATAAGAAGAAATTGAGGTGTGAAAGAAGACATAGCCAAGAGATCAAGAGAGGATCATTCAACATCACTAGAAGAATTATTAAAGGGTTTCTTCATTCAAGCTTTTCCCTTATCTTTTCTATACGGTTGTTTAATGTTATAAATTCTTCCTCATATTCTTTATTTATTCCATTATGTATCTTGACTAAGTGTTTGTTTGTAGAGTTATAATGGTGAATTAATCTAAGAACTACATTTTTATCTTTTATTATTTATGGTTGTTTTAATTTCAATTAAGTTCGAATTATGTTATATATGTTTAATCACCATATGTAACTTCTTAATCAATTGTTCATTATGAGAATTGGGATAATTTGGTGGGAATGTAATTGAAACTACTTAAAGGTTGGAATAACACTTAGAGACAAGACATTCATTATAAGGGAATAAAGAATTAGTATGGTACTTATTGGTCTTTACTTATCTCTATAATTTAATGAGAATGAATATGGACTTTAAGTAAAAATACCCTTAATTGATAATAAGAGTTGCTTTTAAGGATCATTGGCTAATTTCTCTAATTAATACATGTATATTACATGATTGAATATTTCTAAAGTTCTTGGTTAATGCTAAATTGTAATTCCCACATAAATTCCTATAAACTATTATTAGTACATCCAATTTAAGTATAATATTAGTAATTTAGTAATCTAAGTTAGTTAGAATATATTAATACTATTTTAATATCATCTTACCTATCCATCTTAGTATTTATTCGGTTAATATAAAAATTCACTCCAAGTTCCCTAGTTTTCGACAAGCCTACTTACTCTAAACTAAGTATTAGAGACTAAGGTTAATTTAACTCGCAGCATGTAGCGACTGCGAAAATGTAGCAACCACCACCCTTTCATTTAAAGCACGATGCTAGCATAAAACATTCTGATATGTACATTTTAAAAGAGAAAATCTAAGTGAATATGAAACAACATTTTAGAAAGGGGTATAAAGGACAAGAGCCATAATTTTCCAAGGGGATTTTCTCTTTTCACAAGCCAACAACCAATACACCTAAATGAGAGAAAAAAAGAGAAAAAGAAGCTTAGAGAAGAGGCCATTGTTGAAGATCTTAGAGCTTCTTGATAACCTCTCTTTATCTTTTCTCCACTTGTTTATATAATTTTGTTAATCATTTAGGTTGAATTATGACTGAATGATGAATATGGAAGCCATATTTGGCTAGTTTCTTTAAGTTGTTAGGATTTTAAGACCCTATTTACTTTATGTTAATTTAATAGATCTTATTTCCTCTATTACATATTGTGTTTGTTATGCTTATTGAATGATGTGTTTTGGCCAAATACATCTTTTGTTTAAATCTATACATTGAGAAATGGAAGCTCTAATAAATCCACAAACACAAATTGCGTTGGTTAATGACTTAAAAAAGTTTAACTAAATTTGATTCTCTTTTGGGTTTACTTAATGCCTTATATGCTTGATTTTGACTTATTTTTATGGGATGATGAGAGTTAAGCCATAACTTTGAGATTCAATTGATTCATGCATGTTAAGTTGAACATTACTTGAGGGAGAGTGTTCAATAATTTATGAAAACCTAAGATGTGCAATTAGCTTAGATAAATCTGTTATTTAACTTGATGATAATGTGGTGATTAATCTCCCAACAATATTGCTCTTATATTAATTTCCCTTTTTTGCTGTTTATCTTAGTATTTACTTAAGTTGCTTGTTATTTTAGTTATTTAATTGCTTTTATTCAAAATTAAATTAGGAAGCTCTAAAGAACATTAATTGGAACTAGTAGTTGATTAATTGGCAATTCTCATGAGAATGATACTCTATTGTCCACTTTATTACTTGTTGAACTCGTATATATGCAGTTTTACATTGCATTTAATGCACAACATACTAGCAACGCATAAAAGCTAAGCTAGCTTAAGCATAGGGTTCAAATGACCTTGGATTGGGAAGGAAATATTAGTACATAAGGAGGAGGAGAAAGAGGAGTTTATCCTTGCTCCATCTTTGCACACTGCAAGATACTAGCTTACAATACAATATAAGACTCTTAGTGCACTCCTACTTTATCTAATTTCTAAATGGAAAAATTTTTGGTATAATGATTAGGGTAGAATTATAATTAATTTGATTATTTAAAATACAATGCATCTTACTAATGTCTCTTGATACAAATGATAGGAAGTTAGGATTTTGTTAAGTAAAATCTTGAATGCAAGTCCTATGCGCGAAGAAACACACATTAAAAATTTTGGTTAAATGTATAGTTTTATCCTTAAACTTTTCACGATTAATTTAGAACACTCTTTAACTTTTATTATTTTTATTCAACTTTTAACTTTCATTTGAATCTCTTTCACCTTTTATTTTGTAGTTTTTATTCTATTTAACTCATGCAGTATCAAACGGATAGAAATTTAATTTTAAACACATAAAATGTTAAAGTTAGCTTTAAAATAATATAAATAGAATTAAAAAATATTAAAAATATAGTTTAAAAATTTATTTTTAATTATATTCTCTCTTTCATTAAACATTATTTTAGTTTATATAAGATGCTCTTGTATTCATATCAATATTGGTTTATAAAATACTTTGATTTTATACATTATAGAAGTTAGATAAGTTCAAAATAAAAGTTTAAAAGTTGAATATGACATAATATAAGTTAAGAAGTATTAGAGGTTAATTGAGTAAAGTTCAGGTGAAATGTACATTTAGCCAAAACATTTTGCTACCCTTACAAGTTTACCTGATATAAATTTATTAGTCAGAACATTTGTTACAATTTATATATATATATATATATATATATATATATATATATATATATATATGTGTGTGTGTTTTTCTTATTTGCCTTACTCTCTCTAATTTTATTTTTTCGGTTTACTTCTTAAATAATGTAATTTCTACTTCAAATGAAAAATCAACCATAATCAAGAAAAGAACTATCATGATAATAAATGTAGAGATTTGTCATTGTAATTGAAGGTGCTTTCAACCCTCACTCGCAGGAGTGACCTAAACCACACATTCTTCATCTAGTAAAGTAACAAAAACTCCAAGAAAGAAATATGAGAAATATGTACACGTAATTTTTTTTATTTGATTTAAAAAAAGAGTCTGCAAATTGAGGTGAAATAAATAAAAAATCAAGAAAAGAACTATCATGATAATAAATGTAGAGATTTGTCATTGTAATTGAAGGTGCTTTCAACCCTCACTCGCAGGAGTGACCTAAACCACACATTCTTCATCTAGTAAAGTAACAAAAAATCCAAGAAAGAAATTTGAGAAATATGTACACGTAATTTTTTTTATTTGATTTAAAAAAAGAGTGCAAATTTGAGGTGAAATAAATAAAAAATCAAGAAAAGAACTATCATGATAATAAATGTAGAGATTTGTCATTGTAATTGAAGGTGCTTTCAACCCTCACTCGCAGGAGTGACCTAACCACACATTCTTCATCTAGTAAGTAACAAAAAATCCAAGAAAGAAATATGAGAAATATGTACACGTAATTTTTTTTATTTGATTTAAAAAAAGAGTCTGCAAATTTGAGGTGAAATAAATAAAAAACTCTCCCATATCTTTTTAGTTCTTAAGAATAAAATTAAAAATTATCTATCTTTCATCATCCAGTCATCCTTAATTCCCTAAACGTCTTACATTCTCCTTCATTCTTTGTTCGATCATTCACCTCCAAGGTTTCAATAAATTATCTACCTTATCTTCTTTCACATGTACCTCAAACTCTTCCATACATTGCAAAGTTAAACTACATTAGAAATTGGGAGATTCAAAGTTAAAGTTAAACTCTTCCTTTTTGCATTCCAAGTATTTTTTTTTTTTTTTTACTATTACAAATTGGGAGATTCAATACTGAGTTTTTCACTATCTCCATAATAGGGAGGTAATATAATTGCAAAAAGGATGGATCTCAATATTATTTTTAATAAAGAGGTAATATAATTTAAGTATCGATAGATTGTATAACAAAATATAACTCTCCTATTGTAAATTGATGATGACATAATTCAGTCTAAATATTTTTTATAATAAAGAAAATTATTGTAAGTTTCGGGATATGCACTTGGTAGGAACAATGTCCTTCAATTTTTATTATAAAATGGCACCTAAAGCTCACAGCATATTATATCGCACGTATAAAACACAAATGAAGAAGCCCAACTTTTATAGTAACTTAAAAGGACCCTGGTAATTGCTCATAAATTATCATGATGCATGTCTAAGTTGAGTATGAGGAACCTGTGAATATGAAATTTTAGACTCATCATAAGTTTTATTGTGCTTGGAGATATTAAGCTGGGCACCGAATTCATCAGTGCATGTAGATGCTCATCAGTTTTATGTCTTCGATCAAACGATCAAGGAAGCAAGAAGAAGGACCATCTTTTGCAACACTCTTTCTTGCCAACTCAGCCATCTTAGCTGCTGATTTTACCAACTCTTCTCTCTTATCCACCATTAAATCGTTCACCATCTTCTCAACGATCCCTCGGTCACACACATCCTTCATGTCAAATCCTAGCTTCCAAACCTCGCTCACAAACCTACTGTTGACTTGTTGATCACCAAAATAAGGCCAACAAATCATAGGCACACCAGCTACTATACTCTCCAAAGTTGAGTTCCATCCACAATGTGTCAAAAACCCACCAACTGCTTATGTGCCAAAAACCTCTTCTTGTGGTGCCCAATTGACAATATATCCACATTTCTGAGGTCCCACTTGAAGCTCGTCAGGAATTTTGACAGAATCACCAATCTCATTGGTAATAGATCGGACCTCAGAGCCCATAAGTAACTCTTCTTGCTGTTGACAATGCCATGCCACAACTCCATGAGTTGGTCTATTGTCACAATTGCAAAGCTGCCAAAGCTTATGTATAGTACAGATTGTGAGGGTTGATTATCTAGCCATGTTATGCACTTCCTATCTTCTTTCCATAGACTATTGGATGATGGAATGGATTCTTGCTTGCTGACGCTTCCTAGCTTCCTTTTCAGGAGCTCATGCAGGGGTCCAATGGTGTAGATCTCAGGGCAATGTATGCGTATTTGGGATAAAATTGGTGCTTCTAGTTCTTCGAATGTATTAATGATTAGTGCTTCGGTTGGTTGATTGTCCTTTAAAATTATGTCATATTTAGGATCAGAAGGGTTGGTAACTCGACAGAAACTTGGAAGGTCTCGACACCGAATAACTGTCTCCATTCCTGGTATTGTTGTCATCAAACGGTCCATATCTTCTTTTCCTTCAATGTAAAAACAATTCACATTTTATGAACCCAAAAACATGTAATTAAAACAAAACACGCATAGATAATCGACTTAGAATACAAAATTATAATGCTATTATTTCGAGTAATAAAAGAATTACTTTCGGGTACATAGAAAATTAAATTACTGCAGATTGCTATATGATAAATTTATTTTTTAAATCATATCTGTGCCCTCATTTTCTCCAAATATTAGGGGATAAAACATTGGATAGAAGAGTTGTGATAATTTGTCACGTTGTAATTTGGAACTCTTGGTTATTAACTGTTTGGTGAATTCATATTTTAAATTGGAAGTGGTTGTCCCTGTTATTTGTTAACAATTCCCCAGCCTTAAAGGGTCAGCTTTTTTTTTTTTTTTTCAATTTGGAATATATTCGCCAATATTTTCCCCTTAATTATAATTGAGTCAGTTATAATTGCTAAACATAAATAGGCTTCACACGGATTATACTTAATTCAAATAATATCATAAACGGTTTGTATCCAACTATTTACAGTAAGTTATACTAAACTCAAATATATCACACTCAATAATTCAAACGGTCAAAAACGAACCACACTAAATTCTAAATCTTGAATATAAGTCCTTGATTACCATCCTAATACCATGTTAATAATTTTAACGGGCCTCAAAAATATTGATCCACATACGCATTTAAATTTATAAATGAAATTAAATTCATATAATATAAAATTATTGTATTAAAGTTTAACCTACATCACTTATAAGTCATTTTATTATTTTATCCTTTTTTCAATATGAGATATATTTTCTAGCATTATTTATGTTAGGAAAATTCTTGCTTTCTCAAATTTAATTTGTAAATTATCAAATATACTAATTAATTGAAATTCATATGGAAATGTCAATTATATAATATTTAATTAAATAAAAATATTTAAATATTTTTTAACAATTAATTTAGATAATTAAGTCTTTTAATTTGAAATAGAAAAGTATTGCAGAATCGATTTTTTTTTTAACCAAATGTTTTGATTATATAATATTTTATCATTCATTTTATACTGAATAGATATGTTTTTTTTTTTATTAATATAAATAATTAATTTTTAATACCATAAAAAGAAAAAAGGTAAAGGTTCAAATGATTTTATCCCCAAACTAAATGTTTATATTATTTGCAGGGGACGGTATGAATGTTAATTAAAATATTATTAATTAGCTATACAGTGTCAATAATAATGTCCCTTGATATTGTTGTTGACTGAACTTTAACGAGTTTTCTTTGACTTGGAGCGTTTCGATGATGGGGAGTTCTTCTGCTGCTCCAAGGAATTCCCTGATCAACTTATATATTGACAGGTGGTTGGATGGAATTCATTTCTTACATACTGTAGGATTTTTTGTTTCTTTAGCAGAGACTAAGACAAAATTACAAGTTTGTAGCACCATAAATTTAAACTATTTTAGAAGTTTTTAAACATTTATACCTCTGCACTAAAAGACCTTAGTAAAAAATTTAAACAAGAATAGAGAGGGAGATGAATAGACAAATAGAATAGGAAGAGAGACTTAATTTAAATTAATCAAATATAAAATATAAATTAATTGATTTTATGCATGTTAATTTTAAATATTTTAAATTTCATATTAATGATATTATATATAAATATATTTATAATTTTTAAAAATTTAATTTATTAAATCTGAAAGTTTAAAATTAAACTCAACAGAGATGATAGAAAATAAGAAGAATAAATGAAGGCACACTAATTAATTATTTAGTGTTCTCATACTGAAATAAAGAATGAATGATAGGGTACGTACCAATAATAGGAAGTTCACCGCCTTGGATCATGCGAGGGATAGAGAGCATAGTCAAGTAGAAGCAGGCACTCGCAGGATAAAATTGGATATATGGAATTCTAAGTTCGGTGGCAACATCTCTAACAAATATCAAAACAGATCAGCAATGATACATGAAAATGGTGGGTTACTCTCGACCAATATTTTTTCCAAAACTGGCTTGCTCAACGAAAGTGCTTTCATATTTTTTGCTATTTGCTCTAGTATATCAATAGACTGTTGAGCATCCATTGTTGGAAAATCAGGAATGATTTTGAATTTGAAGCCTCCATATTTGCTAAATCGAGCTTCAATATCTGTATTATGGAGTAGATCCCCATAGATATGCTCATAGTTTAGGAGGTAATATTAAGACCTGCAGAGCCTAAAAGCTCAGCTAGCTTGAGCATGGGGTTTATATGACCTTGAGCTGAGAAAGGAAACATAAGTACATGTGGAGTGGAAGGAAGAGGAAGAGGAAGAGGAGGAGGAGAAGAAGTTGATCTTTTGCTCCATTTTAGCACACAGGAAGTTTCAAATCCACCTTATCTTTCTTTCAGTTGTGTCTCAAACGCATCCACACATTTCTAAATTAAAGCAAATTATAGATTATAATGGTTATTATAGTAGCTGGTGTGCCAACAAATCATAGGCACACCAGCTACTATACTCTCTAAAGTTGAGTTCCATCCACTATGTATCAAAAAGCCACCAACTGCTTATGCGCCAAAACCTCTTCTTGTGGTGCCCAATTGACAATATATCCACATTTCTGTAGACCCACTTGAAGCTCGTCATGAATTTTGACAGAATCACCAACCTCATTGGTAATAGATCGGACCTCAGAGCCCATAAGTAACTCTTCTTCCTGTTAACAATACCATGCCACAGCCCATGAGTTGGTCTATTGTCGCAAGGTGCAAGGCAACAAAAGCTTATGTATAATACAGACTGTGAAGGTTGATTATCTAGCCATGATATGCACCTCCTATCTTCTCTCCATAGACTACTGGATGATGGAATGGATTCTTGCTTGCTGACGCTTCCTGGCTTCCTTTTCAGGAGATCATGGAGGGTCCAATGGTGTAGATTTCAGGACAATGTGTGCGTATTTGGGATAACATTGGTGCTTCTAGTTCTTCAAATGTATTAATGATTAATGCTTTGGTTGGTTGATTCTCATATAAAATTATGTCATATTTAGGATCAGAAGGGTTGGTAACTCGACAGAAACTTGGAAGGTCTCGACACCGAATAACTGTCTCCATTCCTGGTATTGTTGTTATCAAACGGTCATATCTTCTTTTCCTCCAGTGTAAAAACAATTTACATTTTATGAACCCAAAAACATGTAATTAAAACAGAACTCGCATAGATAATTGACCTAGAATACAAAATTATAATGATATTATTTCGAGCAATAAAAGAATTACTTTCGGGTACATAGAAAATCAAATTATTGTGGGTTACTATATGATAAATTTGTTTTCTAAATGTACCCGTGCCCCTCATTTT